>PVIC010034651.1:0-19477 GCA_004025085.1 Thryonomys swinderianus | reverse complement strand
GTGTGTGTGTGTGTGGTGTTTTGGACAGGGTCTTGCTTTGTAGTTCAGGCTGGCCCTGAGCTCACTATATAGCCCAGGTAATCCTCAAACTCAGCAATCCTCCTGCCTTTGCCTCTTGAGTGCTAGGATTACAGGCATGAACGACCACACTCAGCATCTGTGGTATGTGGTACTGATTACTGGTTGTGGTATTGTTGTATGTGGTTACTGGGGATCAAACCAGGGACCTTATGCTTGTTAGGCAGGTGCCAGAACCATTGAGCTAAATCTCCAGCCCTGGCAATGCCAATCTTAACAATAATGAAGTAGTATGGAAGCAGGGGTACTGATTCAATAGAAGTGACTCAAATTAGTTGTCATGTGAATAGATAGAACACTATCTGGAAATCTCCAATAATAAACAGAATTCTCATGTTTACCTATGAAGGTTAGCTAGATAGTACATATTAAATGAAATCTAAATCATACCCTTGTGTCCTTGACAATCTTAGTTTCAAACACAGATGTTTTGTTTTTATTTCATTTGTCTCTTATCACTTTATAATAACTTCCTGAGCATCTCTTAATCTACTAAGATTCTGACTTAATCCTCAGTTTAAATGGCTGGCATTCTTTTATTGATTTTTTTAAAGTTCTGTGCTTCTTTTGCCCAAGGGGTTGTTGTATGGGATATAGAGTATAAAACATGCTACTCATCACAATGATTTCAGGGACAGTAAGAACTTTAAACATTCTATATTGATGACAGTGGAAACAAGACACTGAAGAGGTTCTCAGTAATGCTCGAAGTCAAATATAAGATTCTGTGTGTAAACTAGAGGTATAGGCATTTTAATCTCTGAAAAATTCTAGATGATAAATATTACTGTTTTGGAAGAAGGACCCCTTTTCTAAATTAAATAAAACAATGTCTAGCTTTGTAGATCTCACTTACTGAGCAGCCAATTCTTCACTGAGAAATCCTGTCCTGTGATCACATAAATCATTTTAAGGTACTTTTTATTTAGAATAAATGATAGAAATAAGGTCCTGAAAGTTCTATAGACAAAAAAAAAAAAGCAAAGAATGAACATATGGGTCCAACATGCTGTGAAAACTTTTAATCCTCTTTGTTGAATAACACACTTCTCAGTGCAGAAAACACCCACTGGAGCGCAGTGGGAAACTAGATCAGCAAAGAATGCTGTTTCTTTATCTTTGTCACACAAATGTTAATAGTTTAAATGTTAGATGAGCTCATTTGATACCCTATCATTTTAAGTGAACAGCACCTCAATTTCCAAAACATTTCCTCCTCCTCAGAGGACACCATTCATTCCTGCACTCATCTTCCTGCAGAGAGAAAGCAAAACACATCTCTAATCTCTCTCAAGCAATCAAGAGGAATTCAGTCCAGAGAAGGGAAGTAGCCAGTCTGGCCAACAGGGCTGCAAGCCGGAGACTGAGCATCTTTAGACCATCAAAACACAATGTCTGGGAAACATCTGTCACCCATTTAAGTAACACCAGAATCTAAGGAGAATTATAAATCACAGAAACTACAGGAATAACTTTTCCTGGTGGTGTAATTGTCATAATATTATAGATTAATCATCTAAACTTTACTTAATGGCAAATCAGTCATTTTCCTTTATGAGGAAAAATACTACACAAACAGATGTCTTAAAGTAGTCTGGATTTCTTTGAAAATTGTATTTTAAACAAAGAACCAGGACAGACAGCTTTGTGGGTCTCTAGTTAACATCACAAAGAAAACACCAAAAGGTTAATAAGAGAGAGCTGGTTGGGAGCAGTGGTTTCTGGATGCTAGTGTCAGTGGCTCAGTCTGTTTGCAGACTCATTAGCAGCAGAGATTATCTGTTAAATTCAGAATATGCTCACTACCTGCATTAGCATAAAACTAATGTGATTCAGTATATATCTATTTTGCAGTTAAATAGTGACCAACAGTAATGTTTTCTACAGTCAAAAATAGGAAAATTCCCTTGGCTCTCTATTTCAGTTGACATCAATTATCAATCTGAAAATCTTTAGTGTAGCTCAAACAGGCATCATGAAACCTTTTAGGTTGACAGTCGGCACAAAGGTCTGACTCTACCTCCTTAAAATTCATTTCATGCATGGACACTTTTTTTCCTCAGTTTTTATTTTGCCACTAAGCAAAATCACCCAGTGGAAGAAAGTTCAAAGTTAATAGAGTATACAAAAAAAAAATCTCTCGACTTTTCTAAACTGTACAAAAAGCTTGATGTGTATTGAGTCAACAAAAGAGGCACTTTAGCTTCAATCTGGACTTAACCATCTATTTCTAGTCTGACATTAATAACATCCTTAATCCTTGTATTCATCAATTTTTCTTCCAGAGGAAAAAAACTGGAATGGATGTTTACATACAGCATGTCTCTGGACTACAATGACTCTCTGAATTAAAAGAACTAAATTTTCTGCCTAGTGATTATACTAACAAAAGTTTCCCAAGTTTGAAATAGTTGACTTGTATGTATGAACTATGGTTAAGCTTCTCTGTGTAATTTGATTTGGTTTTTCAACAGTGTACAAACCAACTCTTAAAAGCTGGAGGGGTTTTTTGTTTCAATAAGCTGATTTTTAAATTAAATTAAAATTGAAATCATTCTTTTGGTTCACCTCCCAGATTAGAGCAACTGACAGCCTCATTAATGATTAAAAACAGCAGGTGGTGATTCCTTGGAACAGTCTGACCAGTCTAAATACACTGGAACCCACATTATTCCTGCTTTCCACCTACTATTCTGTTATTCACACAGGTTGGAAACTCTGTGCTGACAAAAAGAAAAGAAAGCAAGTTATGTAATGTCTGTAAGAAAGGGAGAAAAATAATAAACTTAGAAATGGGGAAAGTGGCCACACAGAAGTTGAAAGATGTATCTGTGGCTTTGGGTTTGAATTTGTAAATTCACACCTGGGAAGCTGCCTTGCTGCAATCAATTAAAGTTACCAAGTTTTTCTGGTAATTAGGGAAATATAGGGGAATAGATATCTATTTTTGAGAGAATTAATATTATAAGTTATACTTATATTCAAACCAGATTGTTAAGCCCTTTCCTGGTGAAAATCTAGATACTATACCACAATTTAGAAAGGCATTAGGGCTTTGTTGACTAGGGTAGGAACAATTAAACTTCTTTAGGGTTCTAACTTCAGCCATGATAAAAAATCTTGATGCTTCACACTATCGTACACTTTGGAACTCATTTATATCTTCAGTTTCTCATACAACAGAAAAGATAGGGTATTTACACATCTGTGACCCATTTATTTCACTTATGAGTGTGTCCTCAAGGTACATGTATTTCAGTATGACTCAAATGTATCAGTCTTTATGGCAGAATAATACTCCTAAAAAACATGATTTTAAATGACATAGGCATCCCTGATAAGAGAAGAAAATCATATCACAAGTATTTTGCTCACACAATACACAAATGATGTATAATCTGGTATTCTTTAATTTGTTTCATAGGGCATGACTAAACTTAACTTTCCATATTTTTTCATAATAAAAGGATTAAATGGTAAATAATCTGAAAAAATACTCCATTAATATTTAAATGTCATGTCTACATTCAGTTTTTCCATCCTGATGGTGTTTACTTATGAGTCTTAACCATTTTATCAAAGATAGATGTTGCATAGAAAAACAAAAGACCCAAAGAAGATAATACTGTTGACATGTCAGTGAGATTTTTAAGCATGAGAATTAGTGAACATAGGATCTAGCCCTGCAAAACAACTTGACTTCCCTTTCATCTGTTATTCTACTGGCAGCGTTCCTATTGATCATGGACCAGAGACCAAGCTTTTAGATGAAGCAAGTTGGAAGCATTCACCTAGAAAATAACACACACCGAGAAGTATTTTATCTAGCACATCACAGGGAGGCCTGGCTTCCATTACCCCTTAACATCTTCCCATTATACCAAAGTATCCTTTTTTTTTTTTTTTTTTTTGAGACAGGGTCTTGCTTTGTAGTTCAGGCTGGCCCTGAGCTCACTCCTCCTGTCTCTGCTTCCTGAGTGCTGGGATTACAGGCGTGAACCACCACACCCAGCACTATGGTATGTGGTATTGATGGCTGGTGGGCGTGTCTCACCACACCCAGCATTGTGTGGGGTTACCAGGATCAAACTCAGGACCTTGCGTTTGTGAAGCAGGCTCTAGAACCACTGAGCTAAATCTCCAGCCCCCAAAGTATCCTTTTTAATGCATTTTATTTTCTACTTCAAATAACTTTAATTTGTCCACTGATCCTATGTAGTCTTCTCTATACTAGACTATTTGTGCTATTGTTCCATACAATCTTAAGTGTGTTTTCTTTACATAGTTTCCATCTTCCAATGTTTTTAAGTGCCTGGAAACATAGAAATTGTTAGTGTCAACTAATCGAGGAAGCCTGTGGCATTTACTGGCTTGACTAATGATGAATTTCTTACCACAGGCGATAATTAGTACTAGTAAACTTCATATTGACATTGAATATGAGATAACTAAAAGTTCCAAGCGGATCAGAAAGGTGTGTGTGTGTGTGTGTGTGTGTGTGTGTGTGTAGTATTTCTACTTAAAATTACTTCTTTGTCTTTCCTGGAGAAATTGGTGGTAAAATGACCTAAAAGAATTCTGTAACCCAAAAGCTTATATCAAATAGATGCTCGTGAATAACTGCTAACAGTATGGTTGTTTCTATTAACATTAGTTAAGAGCAACTTTTTTTTTTTTCTGCTATGGAGAATTAAACTCAGGACCTTGTACTTGCCAGGTCCACCTACACTGAGCTAAACCCCTGACTCAAGAACAACTTTTAATTTCACTGACTATAATGGACATAAAATGTATATGTTGCTTTGGACAGAGTTCAATTATCATATAAAAACAATGTAGCTGAAGGAAACAAAAGTTCCACTTTTCACCTCTCTTCTGAAGATGTAATTATTCAAGTGAGAAATGAGGAAGTTTCTGGGCATCAAAGGAGTGAGGAGATCCCACGTCAAATACCACTTAATGTCTCTAATCCATAAAAGTAACTGGAGATTAACCTACCATCCTACGGTGAAATTAACAAAAGTGAGCAGAAAATCCAACATCAGAGCAATGAATTTAAAAGGAAAAGATTGCCAATATGATATTATTCAAATGGAAACATCAAGAAAGATTTTGTTTTTTGAGACAGGGTCTCGCTTTGTAGTTCAGGCTGGCCCTCGGCTCACTATGTAGCCCAGGCAAACCTGGAACTCAGCAATCCTCCTGCCTCTGCCTCCAGAGTGCTGGGATGACAGGCGTGAGCCACCAAACCAGGCACTGTGGTATGTGGTATTGATTGGTGGGCATGAGTCACCACGCCCAGCATTGTATGTGGTTACCTGGGACGAACTCAGGACCTTGCGCTTGTGAGGCAGGCTCTGGAACTACTGAGACAAATCTCTGGCCCATCAAGAAAGATTTTTGTAGTATTTTCATAGAAAATAATACCTTAATTATAATAGACATCACATACTTTTTTTTTTCCTCTAGTGGCATAATAGTAAGGTTTTTAGGGATCCTGATCTCTATTATTATGTACTTCAATTAGAAAGAATTATTCATCTTATCATTGAGGAAAACTTGATCATTTCAATAAGCCCCAGAGAAGTCAAAGTAAAAAGGACAATATCTTCTATAATCAGTAAAAGCAACAGTTGACACATTCAATTCCTAGAGCTACACACATAGTTGGCCTTCAAAAATATTGTTCAATATCCTGGGGTTACCCACTTTCCGGGCCCCCCTTCTGTCTCTCTTAAGGCAGAAGCTTTCTCTCTCAATAAAATTTTCCTACTCAAAAAAAAAAAATATTGTTCAATGAATGGTGTGTGTCTATGTATGTACTGTTCCTGCCTGGTGTTAGAACACTGTAATATTTGAGGCAATGTAAAAGAAGCTAACAGGTACATACATAGAAACACTATATACAAATCCCTTTGTGAAAGTAATAATCATTTCACTGGATAAATTTGGGAGTGAAGATATTTTTAAAAGGTTATATATGAACAAAACTTGGGAAGAAATGATGGCAGGAATTGCAAAATAGTATACATAGACTTAAAGATGCTAATTAGGGTCCAGGGGGATCTAATCAATTCCTTTGTAGAAGATAAAATTTTTGACAGTAAATGTTATTCGATAAAATGGAATTTTCAATTATTCTCTGAACATCTGGTCCATGCTATCATTTTTGAAGCCCAACAGCACACTGCTTTGCAGTGTCATGAAATACTGTCCATTGAGAACATCCTATTTTACCAAGAAATTAATTAAAGTGAGTGTTTGGAAATTTAGTGAGGTGAGAAGTGAGTCAGAGGGATAGAAAGAGGATAAAGAAAGGGTTGCTTGGTCACCAACTCATAATTTCATCAAAATCCTAGGAAAATGAAATTGTGAATTATTGCAAATAGTATTGAAAGTGAAAATATATTAATCCACCTGTGGTTGTCACTAGACTCTCGGCAGAATGAGACTACAAAACTTTCTCATGGTGGATCTGATGACAGCAGAAGTTCTACTGGGCACAGATCAAGTTATTCAAGTACAGGTTTTATACAGCAAAAATGTTGAAAATTATTTAGATGGTGAGGCTGGCAAATAAACAAGTTTAGTAAAGTACAGAAGAACCTGCTCGTCCAGAAATAAAATAATTATTATATCATATTTGTATATATCTGAATGTGAAAAACAGGTGTTATTAAATTTCTGTACATTGTCTCCATTTGGTATCAATTACAGTGACAGGAAGGCCAATTCAGGGTAGTAATGAATTCCATATATAAGAGCAATTATAGTCATCTTTTCCACTGCTGAATTTATAATCAACAATTAATATGATAAGAAAGGAGACTGATTGTGTTTCACAAACAGCCATGCAAAGAATTGAGAAGGAACCAGAAGTTTACTAATCCTAGCATTGTTAAACCCAGAGATGACACAGATAGGAAAAGGTTCAAACCCAGATGTGCAACAAACCCACAGATTTTGGGGACTTCTGACCACTCTGCTTGCCAACTGCTCTTCTTAGAGGTTGCGTCCAGGAATTATATAAGGTAAATGATTTGTGTACCTGCCAGTGAATTTACACAATAATTTCAAGAAAGGAGTGGATTGGCTAAGGAACTTCACTGTGACACCCACACTCAGCACCAAGTCTCCTCTGGAAATAACTCAATGGTAAACCTGTCAGAAATGACAGTACTGACTTGGTGTCAAGGTACACTGACAACTATTGAGAAATAACATTTCAAACAGTACCATTTGACTGTAAACCTCAAGTTAAAGAATTTTCTAAAAAGTTCCATCATGGCTAAGTAGAGAAAGCGATGCTAGTGCTAGTGCTCGCAGGATTCTCAGAAGACCCACACTAAGTAGCACAGGGACTTTGAAAGCGGTGTGGGATGAAGATCCAAATGCAGGAAGGCAACAAGAAGAGGCCCACCAGATGGACCTTCATATCAGAGATATTTAGAAAGGAAAGCTGGATAGGACTGGGGATTTAGCTCAGTGGTTCTGGCATCTGCCTCACAAGAGCAAGGTCCTGAGTTGGATCCCCAGTAACCACATACAATGCTGGGTGTGGAGACTCAGGCCCACCAGCCATCAATACCACATACCACAGTGCAGGGTGTGGTGGCTCACGCCTGTAATCCCAGCACTCGGGAGGCAGACAGGAGGACTGCTGAGTTCCAGGCTTGCCTGGGCTACATAGTGAGCTCAGGGCCAGCCTGAACTACAAAGCGAGACCCTGTCTCGAAAAAAAAAAAAAAAAAAAAAAAAAAAAGGAAAAGAAAAGGAAGCTTGGCTATGCCTTGGTCCTAGCGCTCCTTACACACCAGGACCAGTGAATATTCCATCACACTCCTTGAGGGAAGAAGTCAAAAACTGTAACATTGTCTGGGCTGCTGCAATTGGCATCTAGTCTGACAACCACAATCAAGGGCCCATAAATCTTAACTCCTTTCTCTCTGCGAGAGGACACAGGTGAAATACTCACAGATTGACTACAGAAACTGAAGCCAAAGAATCACTCAGAAGGGTGTGACTAAGTAAGGACTGATCTGACTACAGGAAAGAAAGAAATAAGGATAGAGTCTGGGTTATGGACCATGAACCAGATTTATAGAGAGCTGTAGCTCAGTGAGTCACAAAGGTGGACAGATGGAGCAACCAGTGATCTGGGGAAGGAAACGGCACTGTAGCAAAACTCACAAAGACATTCTTCCACTACTCCCCCAAACAGTGGCATGTGCTTCCCACTGTCTGCCACTTAGATATAGCAGAACTGGATGTGTGCATGGAAAGCCTCTCACTGCTAGCCAAAAGATGCTGAGCTCTGTGGTCACTAAACACCTTCAAAATTCATGGAGAAGTAAAGTCTTCCCAAATCAAAGAGATTCTAAACAAATTCATGATCACAAAACCAGCACTGGAGAGAGAGGGGGGGAGGGAGGGAGGGAGGGAGAGAGAGAGAGAGAGAGAGAGAGAGAGAGAGAGAGAGAGAGAGAGAGAGAGAGAGAGAGAGAGAGAGAGAGAGAGGAAAAGAAAGGTCAAAATGAACAAAGATCCCAAAGAACTCAAAAGAAAGAATACATCTCACTGGATGAGGAGTTAAAAAAAAGAAAGAGGGGTTCAACAATGGAAAAATAATGTAATCACAAGATTAACAGAATACTTTTTAGTAATAACTCAATGTAAATATTTTAAATTTCTCAACAAAGACATAGAAAGACTGGATCAAAAAATAAAAAACCAACTATACATTATCTACAAGAGACACCTTATCTACAAAGAAACACATAGACTGAAAGTGGATAGAAGTAAAAAGATACTTTATAGAACATGATCCAATAAGCAAATAAGAGTAACTCTCTTATTTTCAGACAAAGTGAATTTCAGGTCAAAACTGATCCTTGTAAAGACAGAAGGATGCCACATACTGTCAATGTGAAAAGATAAAAATTGTAAATATATGTGCTAGAATGGACATGCAATGCTGGAATACCCAACCTCATAAAACAAATACTACTGGAAACATAAGGTCAGATAGATATCAACATAGTCATAGTGGGGGATTTGAGCAGCCCACTCCGACATATGGTCAGATCAACCAGAACAAACAAAAAGAAAACAAAAAAAATCAAAGAATTGAACTACACTATCAAACCAATGGACATATCAGGTCTCTATGAAGTGTTTCATCCAACAAAAATATAATACACATTTTTCTTTTCAGAACACAGAACTTTACCTGAAATAGATTATATTTTAGGTTACAAAGCATGCTTAAATATGAAAGATTTGAAAGAATCTCAACTATCCTGCATTATAATGTAAAGAATTCAGAAGAGCAACAAAATTATTCAGGTATATGGAATCAAGCAATATACTGATGAAAAACAAATGTGTACAAGAAGAAAGTAGTGAAAAAATAAAATTCTCCTACCCTCAAACAACCAATGAAAGCACAACCTAGCAAATCCTATGGCACACAATGAGAGCAGTTCCCAGAGAATTTATGGCTGTGAATATGGACATAAGAAAAGCAGAATGAGTCCAAACAAACTAATAATACTCTTCAAGGTCCTAGAAAAACAAGAATAATCCAAATCTAAAGTGCTACAAAGAAGGAACTGGAAAATAAGGGAGCAGAAATTAATGAAATTGAGCTCATAAATAAACAATACAGCCGGGCGTGGTGGCTCACGCCTGTAATCCCAGCACTCGGAAGGCAGAGACAGGAGGATTGCTGAGTTTGAGACTTACCTGGACTACATAGTGAGTGCAGAGCCAGCTAGAACTACAAAGCAAGACCCTGTCTCAAAAAAAAAAAAAAAAAAAAAAAAAAAAAGCAATACAATTTGAGGCATTTTGAGGTAAAGGAATGCACCTAGAGACCACAATCTTAAGTGAAATAAATCAGACACACAATTTAAAATCTCACATTGTTTCTCTCGTGTGACAAACTCAAATTAAAAATAAGAAATGAAATTGAAGGTAGACATTAGGAAGTAGGAGGAACATTTTCCAAATGGGAAAGGGAATAAGAGATGGAGGGAGAGCCCAAGAGGATGCTAAAAGAGATATAAACAAAAAATAAGTTGAAGCAAAAAATGGAAATAGAGCTTCTGTACATGTGAAGGTAAAGAAGAGTTAGAAGGAGGACAGAGGAATGGGACAAAAAAAGGATCAAGAGATGTTATGTACATGTACAAATTCTTCATGATGAATGTAATCATCATGTGCTGTAAACATAAAAATAAATAAATTCTCAAAAATACAAAGGATTAATAAATCAAGGAGTTGTTTCTTTGAAAGGATAAACAACATTGATTAAACCTTAATCATACCTACCAAAAAAGGGGAAAATATTTTTATAAATGCAATTGAAAAAGGCAAAAATCATGGAATACTACCTACCTAAGTACAGAGGAATACAAGAAACTACTTCAGAAAATTATATATACATAAATTCAAGGCTCTAAAAGAAATGACTTAATTCTTAGAAAAACATGAATTACAAAAACCACAAAGATATAAAAACTCTAAACAGCCTAATAGGAAATTAAGCTGAGGAAGAAGTGGAAAAAAAAAAAAAACTCTACCAATTTAGAAAGGCTCAGAAACCAATGGATTCACCTCTGATATTTATCATTACTTCAGGAATGGATTTAGGCCAATATTCCCAAAATTCTTCCATGAAGTGAAAAGAGAAAGAACACTGCAAAAGTCATTCCTTCAAGCTAGCACTGCCCTGACAGGAAAACCAAAGAACTCAACAAAGGGCACCAATAAAAGTTGCCAGCAAGGCTGTGAGGAAAATGAAAACTGCTCCACTATTGGCGAGAGTATAGACTGGTGCATCTACTGTGGAAGTCACTGTGGAGATTCCTCAGAAAACTAAAGATTCCATTTGACCCAGCTATTCCCTTTCTTGGTGTCTTTCTGATAGAATTAAAAGCATCGTACCACAGCAATATATGTGCACCCATATTTATAGCAGCACAGTTGTTACTAGCTAAATCTTGGAACACAGTCCCAATGCCCATCATCCTATGCATGGAAAAAGAAGACGTGGGATTCTTATACAATCATTACTCTGCCATAAAGAAGGATAAACTTGAGACAATTCTAGTCAAATTGACGCACGTCGAGATCATACTCAGTGAAATAAGCTGGACACGCAAATTCAAATATTGTGTGATTTCTCTGGTTTGAGAAAACAACAGTGTAAATAAAGATCAAAATGTATAATTGATACTGAGAAACAGTAAGAAACTGTTCAAATGGGGAGGGCAACTAGGAGGGGGAGAGGAAAATGAAGGAAGGGAAAAGAGAAAAAATGAAAAATAGAAACAATTCTTTCATAAATAAGGAAGGGATGAAGTGTTGAAGGGAAAGAAATGGGGAAAAACAAGTTAGCAATGCTCTTTCTCAAAATAATATGTAAAATAGTCTGGGGATGTAACTCAGTGTAAAAGCAAAGGGTCCAATACCCCACACTGAAAAAGTTTCAAACTTTTCAAGTTAGCTAACATATGAGTTTTCCCTTGTATATTCTTTTTAATTGAATAAGGAGATTCTGGATTCCAATGCTTAGGATAGCTCTTGGAGAAGAGTTAATGAAAATTAAGACACGACGTTAATTAAGTTAGAAAGCACCCTTGCTTACACAGTGATCATTCGTCTGCTATAGTATAATTATAAGAATATATCCAAGAGAAACTGTTGGTAATGTGGAGAAGCACATTGGTCAAGTATCTTTTAGAAAGGGAGGAGGAAAGATAGTATGTACTCTACTTCAAACACTAGCAACACAACCCAGGGTCATTGAGTAGAACATTATTATTCAGATTAACAGATGCTTAAAATTCTATTTATTTTGAAAATCATATGATTCCCCATCTATCATATGTTCACATATGTACAAAGAATAATGCAACACTAATATCTGAATTAAAAATGTTATATAATTTGTGTCACATTGGTACAAATTTCCCACTGCTGAGTATGATCATTATGTGTATATAAAATGTACCAATAAAGAATTCAATTAAAATGTTATAGGGAGAGCCAGAAATGATATCTGACTTTCCTAATACAATGATATAAAATACATTCTATTGTGTACAGCTGATCAACATTGTAGTGATTATCACAGAACCAAAAGACGTAGTAGCATCAGCATTGAGCCTAAGAAGTTCAGTACTGGTCAGATATGATAGATGCACCCAATGACTGTCTTCCAATCACTGTGCCTTACCTTCCCTTTATAATATCACTGTTGATATAAAAACTGGTTTAAGATAGTAAATGTTATAAAATATTGCATTAAAAGTTTCTATTTTTTTTTTGAGACAGTGTCTCGCTTTGTAGTTTAGGCTGGCTCTAAGCTCACTATGTAGCCTAGGCAAGCTTCGAACTCAGCAATCCTCTGATCTCTGCCTCCTGACTACTGGGATTACAGGCATGAGCTACCACGCCCGGCACTGTGGTATGTGGTATTGATTGTTGGTGGGCATGAGTCTCCACGCCCAGCATTATATGTGGTTACCGGGGATCAAACTCAGGGCCTTGCGCTTGCGAGGCAGGCACCGCAACCACTGAGCTAACCCTCCGGCCCAAAAGTTTCTACTTTTAAAATAGTGGTAACCAACCCGTTAAGCAGTGACACTCTGTGGGGAAAACCTAGAGTTGATTTCAGACACACACACTTATGGTACTACAAAACCTTCAAAACAAAAGAAATATCACAAGGTAGAGAATGAAATGTAAACAAGATCAGAATTCCCTTCATACCTAAACTTTTCAATTGGAAAAGAACTAATACAAGGAATTGTCTTAAAACATAGCCACTGCTGGAAAAATGGGAAAAATGAAGATACGTGCACACAAACTGAATAATGACAAATAAAATGTAAAAATGCTGCCCAAAATGGAACAGCAAAGACTATCCATATGCATATATGCACACGTGTATGTGACATAATCACCTTAGGTGTAGTAGGGTCTCATTGTCATATATTTGCTTTACTTGCATTATAGTGCAATCTACATAGTACAAAATATGTCCCACTCAAAAGAAATACTCAGAAAATCCAGCTATAGTGCACTGATACTGTTTTCTTAGAGAAATCTGGTAAAAATTAAAATATCTGCTCTTGTAGCTAGACATAAAGTGAGAATCAACTATGACTACTATTCCTTTTCCTTAAGTAATTTTATTTTAGAAAGCATATAACTAAAATTATCTCTGATACATGCTAAAATGCATTTCTTTGAGACACACAACTGGTAAATAATACATATCCATCTCCATCTTGTAACAGAGTATAATCCTCTGAGAATTAAGTTGCCTCTGTTTCAGTTATATAAATATTTAATTTTTTCATCCTTGGTCACAGTTTTCCAAGAAAGTACATTATCTCTGTAGATGTCACCATTCACCAACTAGGAAAAGCAGCAGTGTTCTACATATTATAGACTTTGACACTTGGCTCTGTTGAGGAGGGGAGGGATTAGACAATTTAGTAGAATCTGTAATGACTAATGCCCTCCCCCGGGGAAAAACATTTTGCTTTGCAAATCATGTATTTTTGATTCATTTACAGAACCCAAACAAAACACTTCATGATGTTTATAGTGAAATGAAACAGCTGATGACCAGGAAATAAACACCATATTTTGTTTTCTCATTTTTAAGACTTTTACCAGTAGGACTTCCAGCTGAGCTTGAGTCTAGCTCCTCTTGAGATACAGTCAAGCATTCCAAAGCTTCACTGAGCCTACAGACCAAGCTGAACTCTTATTTCTTAATTGAAAAGGACAGGCTGTTGACATAGCATGCTTGCATCAGTAAAATATCGAAAGTGACATTTATGTTCAAGTCCATCTGAACATTCTGTCTTGGATGAATTCTATCTATGCTTCTATACCATAATTTAGGCCTAGCACACTTTTAAATAGTTCTTCTTGCTGAAACAATGTGGCCAAGTTTACAAAAATAGATTTTCCTTCACACATGAAGATGCTGTTTCTAATGTGTGATTTTAGGTTCACATTAGCGGAATCCCTTTACTCTGAGTTTCCATATGACCAACGGCATGGATTTGTGAGGCAGCTAGAGGGATTTGGCATAGCAGCCCTATAAACAAAATGGAAAGTCTGGCGCTTGCATCTTCAGTAAAGAGTACATAGTCTGTGACAAGAGAACAAATTCTCTCTTTGGGTAAAGCTAACTAGCCTGACAGAAAAATAAAATCCATCTCTGTGATCTCTTCAAAGCTGTGCTCCATGTGACTAAACTGACCAGTCGAATTCATACATTATAGCAAAAATAGCATTTACTGCTGGGCGTGGTGGCTCACGCCTGTAATCCCAGCACTTGGGAGGCAGAGACAGGTGGATTGTTGAGTTCGAGGCTTGCCTGGGCTACATAGTAAGCTCAGAACCAGCCTGAACTACAAAGAGAGACCCTGTCTCAAAAAAAAAAAATAGCATTTACTCCTGGTGAAAAACAGTCCACTCATTTCCCATGGGTCTGGTGCAGTTGTTATTAAAGAGAATGTGTCTAATATCTAGATGCTGTTACCTGTAAAAGGCAAAGCTTTACACAATCCTAAAGAGTCACCTGCAGAGGAAGAAGAATCTGGCGAGGTCTTCTGACATCTGAAAAAGCTGTTGATGTTGCTGACACTGAACACAATGGACATCTTCATAATACACTCATGACAGTACAGTAGTGAAATGTGCCTGCAAACTTCCTGGGTTATTTGGAGACTACTGTTGCAACTTACAGGAAGCCAGCCCTTACCATGGTCAGGCATCTGAGATCCCATGGAAGTCACACTGGTGTTCAGCACATCGTTGACAGCAGTATCACAATACAGGCTCCTCTGGACATCATGCTCACTGTCAGTCTGGTCACTCTCCTCATGCCCACTATCCTTCAGGCTGTTTCCTTCCAGGTCTTTGAAGGTAGAGCTGCTGAGTTGAAGAAAGAATGTTAATTCACATCCATTAGAGATCTGATTGTTAAAACATTGTTTGCGGGCCTGTAAACAACTGCAGTCATTGCAGAATTCAGTGTGGATTGTTATCAGAGAAGTAAAAGTAGAAATTCCGTTTGACCCAGGTATTCTGCATAGAGTTAGTGAAACTTAGCATTGCAGAACAATTTCTACTAGTGGGTGCTTATACAGCTAATATTTTCATTCATGTCTTTTCAGTGCATCACTATAGGCAAAGCAGAAGAAGATACAAATCTAAAACAATCACCTTTGAAAAATACCCTTTGCTTCATATTTTTCAGTGTCCTTATACGAAGTACAATAATAGCTAATTTTTACTAAGAGTTTAAAATACACAAAGCACTGTTTTAAGCTCTCTGCTTAACATTAATTACTTTTTAAACTACCAGAACCTTGTAATAGAAGGGTGTTACTAATATTCCTATTTATAAATTAGATAGCACAGATTCATAGAAATCAAATAACTTGTCCTACACCAAATAGCTGACTAACAAGTAGCCCAGCTAAGACCAAACCCAGGTAATTTGGAGTTCCAGAGCCTGGAACCTTAGCCACTATCTGCCTCTCTAAAGATATCTACTAATCCAACAAGAAAAAGCCAAACTGGCAAAAACTGGGGTATTACAATTAAAATAAAGAGTATTATCAGAGTTGGAAATCCAAGGCCAGTTTAACTGAAAGAGGCAGAGGGATAAATTTGAAGAAAAATGAGAAGAAGGAGCCTTGGTGTACGGAAGATGTGATGGCTAATTTTAGAGTCAACTGATTGGGCCACACGATGCCCAGGTAGCTAGCTAAGCATTGTTTGAGGATGCATCTGTGAATATGTGTCCAGAACAGATTAGTATGTGAACCGTAGACTTGCATAAGGCATATGACTCTCCTCAATACAGGTACATGTTGTCTAATCCACTAAAGGCTTGATTACAATAAAAATAAAACCAGAAAGTTGAATCTGCTGTCTGCCAAATGCTTGGATTGGGACATCAATATTACCCTTTATTCAATGCCCCTAATTCTTAGTCCTGCAGACCCAGACTGTCAACTGTACCATTGGTTCTCTCCAGTTCTACATCACCAGCCTCTTGTCATCCAGCTTGCAGATGGCAGAACGCAGAACTCTTAGTTTCCATAACTGCAGGAGTTGCTACCTTGTAGTTAAACTATGACCAGATACATAGAAATACAAATATCTTTGGTGGCTCTAAATGTCTGAAGAACTCTAATGCAGAAAGTAAGATAGAAGTGAAAGCTAGACACATTTAAGTATCACACAGAAACTTAAATATCACATGATTTCTCTAATATGAGAAACCCAGAGTAAAAATAAAGAGTGAAATAAATGCCAGATAACAAGAAATAGGGAAATAATTCATTTTCATGCAGAAGGGAATTAAAAGAAGGAGGGTGGGAGGGAAGGAGAATGGAAAAGGGAGCAAAGTGGAATTGTGATGTGTTGTGTACATGTACTAACTCCACACAGTAACTGCAAAACTTTTATGCTGCAAACATATACAAAAAGAGGAAGGTGTTCAAGAGATGAGGAGAGTGGGAAGGGAAGGGAAGGAAAGGCAAGGGTATTAAAAAGAGGGAATTAAGATGTGTTACGTACATGGACCAACTTCCTACAGGGAATATAAATATTATGTGCTACACATGCATACTAATAAAATAATTTTTAAAAATTTTAAAAGTGAGAGTCACAATAAGTACTAAAGTGACCATGTGTCTAACTATACTAAGAACAAAGAAACTTTCAGCTTATGAGATCTACAGGTAAAACAATTCCTTGCATTTATTAAACTAATCCACCACACAATGCACTAAAAATACTACCCAAGAACTCTGCACTGTTTCTTATAGAATAGAGAATAATACATATGTTGCATCCACAGAGAATAAATCAGTTATTATAATGTCTTGCCTAACTCTACACCTGTGTTACAACACGGGTCACAAGTTTTACATCCAAAACACCTAATAGATTATGAATGCGTTTCCTAGTCAGTGAAATGGCAGCAAAGTGCATTCATTCTCAACAAGGGACAGTGACACATTTGTGAATTAGCATAAGCCACAGCACAACTAAGTGCCTCTGCCTAGACAGCCCTATGGAGATGACAATGGAAATTCAAGTGATATGCTCAAATTTTAACATTCACACACCCAGTTCTCTGAGACTTCGATGAGACTCTTTAGTGCATAAAACGAAGAGCTATTCAGTAGACACAGTAAATAACATGTCACAATCTCCACTTGGTCAGCAAGAATCACATTTTTAACATGTGACCAGCCTAGATGTTGAATGTTTGCTGACCTGATAATAAAAAGGAAATGACCAGGAGAGCAGCAACTGGAAGCTATAATTAGAAGACAATGAGGAGTAGAATGGAGTGAAGCATTTTGAGGTAATTATTTTCAGGAAGAATAACTGAAGCTGAGTGTGGTGTGAATCTAAGGCAGGAGGATCACAGGTGTAAACCCAGCCTTGGCAACCTAGCACTTCAGTGAGAGCCTATCTTGAAATTAATAATAATAATAATAATAATAATAATAATAATAATAATAATAATAAAATACTAGGAATATAGCTCAGTGAAAAGGCTTTGGATTCAGTTTTTTTTTTTCTAAAAAAATAAACTGAGCATCCACTTTGCTAAAACTAAAATGAATAGGTCAACAAAGTTCCTTGAAAATATGTCACACAGCTAACTGAGACCTATGAACCCACTAGGATACAGTTCTGTTATGAAAATTCATCCTTTAGTTCTTCCATGGCCAGGAAAACCAATTGTAGGGTTTCACAATTTCAAGCTTTATGGTACAGACAATGGGAACCAATGGAAGGATGGGTTACTTTGAAAACACCAGGAATAAGGTTCTGCACATAGGTTATTCAGCAAGTGATTGATAAATGAACATTACATAAATTTCTGTCCATACATACCTTTTAATACATTAGAACTATTTTCCAAAAGGCAGAATAATTTGAAAGGAAGGAGGTCACATCTATCGAGAAGGTGATACCACCCACCCAGGAAATGTCATCTGAGACTAAGAATATGAATGGACAAGAGTCCAAAGAGTATCGTAACCATATTTAAGAAACCCCAGGAATACCACGGAGAGGTTTCTGTGTCACCTGTATCACAATCACCTTGGGAATCCTATAGAAAAGCAGGTTGTCTAAGGATGGAGGTACAGACTTCATTGAACTAGTCCCTCCGATGACAAAAGTCAACATTAAAGTTCAGAGATCACTGAGTTCAAAGAGGAGTTTAGTCCTAGTTTTTAATGAAAATACTCAGGCTTCTTTGAACGTCTTTCTCCTCCTCAATCAATAAACACACACCGAGACTTACATTATACAAAGCATTGTGCTAGAAATCCCAGGGCAAATTGGGTGATAAAGGAAAGAACTGTGTATGGTTTAGGAGCCAGTGTTCCTTTTCCTTTCCACACTGTGTTGTTCATTTCCTACTTTAATTTATTTGAGCTATACCCTTGAGCCCTACCTGATGTTTCTCCAAAAGCATGACAAAAGTGAATGTCAGAAAGCTGTAAAGAAAGTAAGGATAAGAAAAGGGAGTGATAGGGTCAGAGATTTACCTCAGTGGTTCCGGTGCCTGCCTAGCAAGTACAAGGTCCTGAGTTCAATCCCTGGTAACCACATACAACAATACTGGGTGTGGTGACTCACGCCCAGCAGTAATAAATACCACATACCACAAGACCTGGCATGGTGACTCATGCCTGTCATCCCAGCACTCGGGAGGCAGAGACAGGAGGATTGCTGAGTTAGAGGCTTGCCTGGGCTACATAGTGAGCTCAGGGCCAGCCTGAACTACAAAGCGAGACCCTGTCTCAAAAAAAAAAAAAAAAAAAAAAGACACAGACTGGAAGACTACATAAAAAACAAGACACAACATGGTCTCTACAAAGACAAACTACACACACATACACAGTGGTTAAAGTGACAAAATGGAAAATGACACTCTGTGAAGCAAGAGTCCAAAAGTGAACAGGAGTAGCTGCTTTATTTGCAAAGTAGAATTTAAGTGAAAACTGATTTGAAGATGTGGAGGAGATTGCTGCATATCAGTATACCAGCAATAAGCTTAGTCCAACAAGAAGAGATAAGAAATGTAATTATTGCCAGGCTTGGTGGCTCATGCCTGTAATCCCAGCACCCAGGAGGCAGAGACAGGAGGATTGCTGAGTTCGAGGTTTGCCTGGGCTACATAGTGAGCTCAGGGCCAGCCTGAACTACAAAGTGAGACCCTGTCTCAAAAAAAAAAAAAAAAAAAAAAAAAAAAAAAAAAAAAAAAAAAAAAAAAAAAAAAAAAAAAAAAAAAAAAAAAAAAAAAAAAAAAAAAAAAAAAAAAAAAAAA
>PVIC010034650.1:0-19498 GCA_004025085.1 Thryonomys swinderianus | reverse complement strand
AGCCAATGTCTCCAAGAGTTTTACCAAGCCTGTTTGCCAGCAGGCTTATTGTTTCTGTTTTAATGTTTAAGTCTCGTATCCACTGTGAGTTTAGTTTTGTGCATGGTGAAAGAGATAGGTCTAGCTTTAGCTTTTGGCAGGCTAGAGCCCAGTTTTTCCAGCAACATTTGTTAAAGAGGCTGTCTTTCTTCCATTGGGGGTGTTTGGCTCCTTTGTCAAAGATAAGGTGGCTTAGTGGGAAATGAAGAATTTGGATATAGGAAGACATGTAGATAGTTACAAATGCAGTTAGGAAGCAGAGGGAAACAGGAACATACAAAGAAATGGATTAAAGATAGATATTCATGAAGACCAAACTGCCCCTAGTTTGTTGTGATATTTACTCCTTTTATAATTTTATTTAATCCATTTTTGGACTATGATTCTCAAATTTTTGTTAACTAGGTTTCCAGTTTCTGTTCTATCTTGGCAGGCAGCATAGGATCTACTTCTTTTTGTTTAAACATTAGAGATGAGGCTGTAGTACTTATTCTTCTCAAGTTGAATTACACTGCAAGATTACAAAAGCAATTTCCCCCTTTTCTTTCAGCTCTTTTTTTCCTTGCAAGTTTATAAATCTTGAGAAACATAGAGACTTTCTCCTGTTGTGAAGTAAATCTAAAATAGGTTGGGGTGGTAAGACCCAGGAAGCATCTGTAATTTTTATTGAGTGATGATAAAAATCTAATACCAATTTTTTTGTGTAGAAGAAAACACATCTAATTTCCTCTTCTCCTATGGATATTCCATGGATGTTTCTATACATCCAGAGCAAAATGCTTTTGGAAAATGGTCATCACACCCAGATATTTGTATATAAGCTCAAGGAAATTTTGCTTACTGCTTAAATTCTGAGGCAAACTGACTGAGGCAAATTGCTGATATGGAAGAGAATTTTCCATGAGCACATTAAAACTGCCATCAGGGACAAGGCCTGATAGAGGACTGAACAAATTGCCCTCACCCAGAAAACAGCAAGTACCAGTTTATCTAATGGTAATGTCTTTAGTTTCATTAGTCAGCTTTCCCAGTGCCAAAACATAATACATAATACCACAATTTAAAGGAGGAGAAGTTTAATTTGCCTCACCATTTTAAAGGATTTAGGCCATGCTTGGCTGAGTAAAATGCAGGAAGGCAGACCATAGCAGAAGAGCATAGTAAGACAAAGATGTTTAGTTCATTGTGACTCGGGAAGAAAAGCAGAAGTACAGTACTAGACAAGAAGGAAAGGGGAACCAGAACAGTAACCAATGTCTTTTTTCAGTGATCCACCCAAACATATGTAGAAGTATAATACCCTCACAACTTTCAAGCAAATCAGATTGACACAAACAAATTTAACTACCACATTAGTGTTATATCCTATCTCCTTTAAAACATTTCATGGGAAAAAAGCAATGGATTTCCCAAACTCTTCCATAAGTTAACTTTCTTGTTTCTGTCCACAAAGTTCTGCATGGCCTATTTCTACTTGCATGTCAGTAGGCTCTAGTATGACCTCTTGAAGCAATATACCAGTTCAACACTTAGTCTTGCTCAACAGCTATTTCTGGGCCTGTGATAGATTTTTCAAGTTCTTGGCATGATTGAAAGCCTCTTAACTCAGGTAACAAGTCAAAAGCCCTCACCTCAGAAGCTACCCTACCCCACCATTAACCATTTCTTGTCACAGTACTTCATTTTAATTTTTCATCTTGTTGATATTTGAAGTTATTTATGCATGTATTTCCTGAGCTCATTTGGACTACTATATCACCATAAAGCAGGGAAGTCACACAAAATAAAAACTCATAATCATGAAGGCTAACAAGTCCAAGATGAGGGTGCCAACCTGTTGACTTTTGGTAAAGGATCACTTCCTTCAGAGACAGCTGTCTTTTCATCTTTCATATTATGGAAAGGGCCAGCTAGTTTTCTTTGGCCTCTTTCAAACTAATAATAATCCTATTCATGAAGGTTCCACCTCTCTAATGTCCCACTTCCTACCAACCTTGGAAGTTTACATTTCCACATATAAACTTTGGAGGGCTACACACACATTTATACCATACCATTTTCTTATCTATTTTGTGTATCCTTAATATATATAAGCTCCATGAACAGGTGAAATAGACCTGGCTCAGTTACTACTAACTAAAATATCAATGACTAGAATAATAAAAGGTAGTCTTAGGTCATACCATATATTGTACACTTATTCTTATTAAATGAATAAATGCATTACAAAATGCAACTTTCAAAGGTCCCCACTATACACAGAATGTTTTTATCCAATATACCTATGTCTTAACCCCAAGAACTGTGAATATATCATTTTACATAACAAAAGAAATTTTTCAGCTGTGATTAAATACTTTTATGAAAAGTATCCTGGATTATGTAGGTGTTCCCTCTTCAAGCACAAGGGTCCAGACAGCACTAAATGAATCAGAATCAGAGACTGGAAGACTCTATGGTACTACTGGCTTTGGTATTGTCAGAGGTGGCCATGAGCCAGGAAAGGCAGGTGATTCTACAGCATAAGAATGCAGTGGACAAGACTGATGCTTCCCAAGTGTCTTCAGCAGGAATGCAGTGTTGTTCACACCTTAATTTTAGCCCAGCAGTTTCTGTGTCAGAACCCCAAATCCTCTGACATCCAAACACACAAGATGGTAAATTTGTGTTCTTTAAGCCACTAAATCTGTGAAATTTTGTTATAGTAGCAATAGACAAAGTAAAACAAAGTCTAAATTGGTTCTTCTCAGTATATTAGAACCACATTTACATTATTATGTGTTACAGTTCTCTAGAAAACAGAATTAACTGAGTGTGTGTGTGTGTGTGTGTGTGTGTGTGTGAGAGAGAGACTTCTTACAAAGTATAAAGGCAGGGACAGAGACAGAAAGAGAAGATATGAGAACAGCTTGTTGCAGAATTGGTTCACCCTTTTCTAGGCCAGACTGGGAAAGTGGCACAGAGACTGAGGTACAGCAAGCCCTGGTAAGGAAGGCCCTGGGCACCATTAAACAGCATTCTGCCTCCAGCTTTCCTGGAACCAAGACCAGACCAGTATGTATGTGGACTCTCCACATTCTTGTGGGCCAGACTGGACACAACTGTTGCATAGGGAAGAGCCTCCAGAGACAATATCTATTTATAGGTGGGCACTGAATAAGTGTAACGGCAGTGCTGGAAACCTAGACGGGTGTGTTCTTCTGCCCACTTCACCACGTTAAAAACACACACACACACACACACAGTGGAAGAGTGAGGGAATAGAGTTGATTGCAACCATCATTGAGGTGGCTAAATCAGTTCCACCTGCAAGATCCTGGAGTCTTTCAGAGTTCAATCGTACAGGAGTTATTTGAGTTCAACTCTGGCATTATACTAAGAACCCAGGCAAAGGATGATGGCTGTCTCTCTGTGACTAATCAACCTCAATCTACCCATACCATGTACATGAGATGACAGATCCACACTGTGAAGGGCCCTTTTGGTACTGTTTTTAGCTTTGTATTTTTATTGTTGTTGTTGTTATTCTTTTTCTTTCTTTTTTCTGACCTTTTTTTTTTATTTCTCTACCCTGCTGTTGTTGAATCTGTCTAATTTTTGGATTTTTTCTCCTCTCAACTACTCTTAATTTTACAGAAGATGGAAAATAGTCTCCTGTTTGACTGCTGCTGCTAGGTATTCCTGTTTTCCTTTTGTTCCTCATCCTCTCCTGTCTTCCAGTCATAATCAGTTCCTTGAAGTTAATGTGGTTCAGTCTTCCCTAATTTATCTTCTTTCTGCATTATAATAGGAGGGTGAATAAAGTTTCTAGTGGTCTTGTTGTCCTTAGTCAGTTCTACATTACATTTGTCCCTTCTCTTTGTCTTTTAACATTTATAAGACTCACTAGGTCCATGTGATCGCAATAGATCCTCCAATATCATTTTTAATCTCAGCCTGTCCTATTTCTCCACCTCCCCAACTCCCAGGAAACCTTAGTGCAATATTGAAGGACCTGTATGTCTAAAAACATTTCTGGCTAGTTCTAAATTTTGCCATATCATCATAGATATAACTCATGAGATTAAAGGTATCAGATTAGTAATTGGCAAAGTTTATCATTACCTGTGCTGTGTTCTATAATTTTGATGATACCAATTGTGGTATGTCAACAAAGATAATGTGATTGTTTGGTGAAATACCTCCTATGATGTAGCAAAACTGAGATTCATAAGGGCCATTACATATTGAAGGAGGACAACCAAGGAATTAGCCATATCCTAAGGGTTCCAAATATTAGGAAGAAAGAGTCTTGCAACAAATATTACTCAGAAATCAGGCAAGTAATTAAACCAATAACATCAGCAATGGCAAAGGAATTAAAAAAAGAAAAAAATGATGGTAATAAAAAAAGGGAAACAAAACATGTATTTAGGGGGTGGAGGGAAATGGGAAAAAATGAGAATTAAATTGTGTCATATACTGGTACAAATTGCGAATATTGATTGTGATCATGATCACAATGTACTAATAAAGATGAAAATTAAAAAGTAACTCCAGACACAAAAATCATCATCACAGTGGAACTGAAGGGGAAGGGAAGTATAGCTAACTGAAGCTCAGTCAACAGGACTGAAATCGTAAAAAAGCACATCTAGTAAAATGGAAATCAGAAGTAATCTCTGATATAAAAACAGAAATACTGTTCATAGTGAAAGATATGATTAGAAAAGACATTAGAAATATGCTGGAATCTCAGATTACAAAAGCAATGGAGCCTATTAAACACCCACACAGAATTCTATGAAATTAAAAACTCCAACAAAAGTTTGAAAAATAGGATGAATGAATATGAGGACTGAATTTCAGATCTAGAAAACAGGATGGTAGCCAATGAACAGGAAAGCAATGTTTTACACAAAAATGGTGAGGGACCATGAGAAATCAATCCAACAGCTCCTAGATGATACAAAGAAGAATAACATATGACTGACTGGAGTCACCAAGGAAGCAAGAAACAGTGCAAAAGTTATTTTAAAAATGTTCACAGATATAACATCAGAAAACTTCACAAGAAAAGAAAAAGTATTGGACATACAGATAATTAAGGCCTATAGGACTCCAAGTGGCTATGATACAAAAAATCTACAGCCAAGCATATGATTATCAAGATTCCAGAGATCCAACAGAAGAACAAAATATTGAAAAAAAAAGTTAGACAAAAGAAAAAAAAACACATACAAAGGGAAACCCATTAAGATCACAACAGACTTTTCAACAGGCAAGGATACCATAGAGTTAAATGTTTCAAGCCTTGTAGGAAAACAACCTCCAACCTACACTGATGTATTCACCAAAACAATCTTTCCAAATTGATGAAAAAAATAAGATACTTATGTGACAAATAACACCTGGAAAACTTCACAAATACAAAACCTGAACTGCAAAATATCCTAAAGAATACCTTAGATAAAGACAATGAATGTCAGAAAGCCACAACACCCAGCAGAGTGAACTCACTGGGCAAAGCAAGAAACTGAATGGAAAGAAGAAAAACAAGAAAACACCATGACAGGTGTAAATCAGGCCATATCAGGCATAATCATGAATGTCAGTGGCCTCAATGCACCAATTAAAAGACACAGACTGGCAGAATGGGTTAAGAAGCAAGATCCATAATATGCTGTCTACAAGAAATGTACCTAATTCAGACAGAAATCCATAGACTGAAAGTAAAAGGAGAGCAAACAATTCTTTATGCCATAGGAAACCATATGAAAGCAGGAGTGGCTATCCTACTTGTAGAAAAAGTACATTTCAGAAAAAAACTGATTAAGAAAGACAACGAAGGACATGACATCCACATACAGGGAATAATTCGAAAGAAAGAGATGACATTCATAAATATTTATGAACCAAATTCTAGTGCATAGAACTATATAAGACAAATATTAAAAGACATGACAGGCCAGAAAAGCACTAATACAATAGTAGAAAGGGGCTTCAAAATCCCATTGTCATGAATAGACAGATTGGGCATAAAATCAGTCATGAAAAACTTGAACAGAACCAAACCTTTGAACAAATGGATTAGCAAATGCCTGCAGAGTATTTTACCCAACAAAGTCAGAAGATACAGTCTTCTCAGGTGCTCATGGATCATTCTAAAAAATACATGACTTGCTAGTTCATAAAGAATGTTTAAGTAAATGCTAAGGAATTGAAGTTATCCTTTGCATAATACCAGACCACAGTGCCTTGAAGTTGGAGCTCAAAAGCAAAGGAAATTCCAAGATCATCACAAACCTTTAGAAATTTAACAACACTCTGCTGAATAAATGATGGGTCACAAAAGAAATTAAAGAAAAAATTAAACAGTTTTTACAATTAAATGATTATCACAATACAATGTATAGAAATTTATAGAACACAATGAAAGCAGTACTCTGAGGAAAATTCTTAGCACTGAACACCTACAGTAGGAAACCAGAATGAGCCCAAACTAGCATCTAATACTTAACCTCAATCTACTAGAAAAAAGAGGAATGAGACAAACCCAAAACTCATGGTAGGGAGGAAAGTATAAGGATCAGAGCAAAAATTAGTGCAGTGGAAACTAAGAGACTGATACAAAAAAAGTCAACAAATTGAAAAGCTGGTTCTTTGAAAGGATAAACAAAAATGTTAAACCCTTAGCCAGCCTTACAAACAAAGGAAAGAAAAGGGTCAAATCCATGCTGTTAGGAATGAAAGGGAGAAATCACCACAGATTTAGTGGAAGTGCAGAGGATAACACCTACTTTGAAAATTTGTACTCCAATAAGATGAAAAATGCAGAATACATGAATAGATTCCTAGATACATATGAACTTCCACAGTTGAATGAAGAAGATTAAAAAAATTTAAACACCTTGATATCAATCTGTGGAAATGAAAATGGAAGAAAAAATCTACCAAATAAAAGAAAGTCCTGGTCCAGATGGTTTTACTGCTGAATTCTACAAAATTTTAAAGAATAATTAACACCACTATTTCTCATAATACTTAATGAAATCAAAAGGAAAGCAGTAGTCCAAATTCATTCCTGGAAGCAACGATTGCATTGATTCTAAAAGCAGAAAAAGACCCAACCAAAAACGAGAACCACAGCAAATCTCCCTCATGAACATTTATGCAAAAACCCTCAATAAGATACTGGCAAGCAGAATACAGAGGATCATCAAGAAGATCATACACCCTCCCCAAGATGGATTCACCTGAGGGATGCAAGGATAGTTCAACATACATAAATCAATAAAAACATCATATTAACAGGCTCATGGATTAAAAACCATAATGTCATCTCAATGGTGCAGAAAAAACAGTCAGCAAAATCTAACACTCATTAATGATAAAAAACCTAAAGAAAATTGGAACAGATGGACTTATCTCAACCTAATAAAAGCTATTTATGAGAAATCAACAGCCAGCATCACACTGAATGGTCAAAAACTGAAACCTTTTATACTAAGATCAAGAACAAGACAAAATTGACCATTATCACCACTCCTGCTCCATATAGTGCTGGTAACATTAACCACAACAATTAGACAAGAGAAAGAAATAAAAGGAGCAAAGATAGGAAAGGAAGAAATTAAATAGTCATTATTTGCTGAAGACAGGGTAATCTCTTTCTATAAAAGATGCTAAAAACTCCACCAAAAGACTGTTAGACTTAATCGCCAAATTTAGTAGCATAGGTGAATACAGGGCCAATGCTCAAAAACCAATAACCTTTATATACACAAAGAACAAACTCACTGAGAGGGAAATTGGGAAATCAATTCCTTTCACAATAGCATCCAAAAAAGCTTTATTCTGAAACTACAGCACTCTGAAAAAGGAGATTGAAGGGAATAACAGAAAATGCAAAGACATACCTTGTTCCTGGGCAGGAAGAACTAATACTGTCAAAATGGCTATACTCCCACAAGGACTACATAGATACAATCCAATCTTGATTGAATTCCCCACAGCATATTTCATAGATCTAGAGAAAATTAACCAAAAACTCATCTGGAACCAGAGGAAAGCTAGAATAACACAAGGAATTCTAGGCAAGAAGGACATGGCAGGTGGTATCACAATCCCCAACATGAAACTATATTACAAAGCCACTGTGATAAAAGCTGCATGGTATTGACAAAATAACAGATCCAAGTATCAGTGGAACAGATTAGCAGATCTAGACACAACTCCAGACAGACTAAATCACCACATCTTAGACAAAGGAGCCAAATATCCTTAATGGAGGGAAGATGGCCTCTTTAACAAATGGTGCTAAAAAAAACTGGGCTTCAACATACCAGAAACTAAAGTTAGATCTATCTCTTGCATCATATACTATCCCAATTCAAAAATGGGCATCAGAAATGAACAGACCTTTTTCAAAGGAAGAAGTAATAGCAGCTAAAAACACACATGAAGAAATGCTCAACATCACTGTTGATTTGAGAAGATGCAGCTGAAGACAACAGAGATTCCATCCCACTCTATAAAAAATGGCTACTATCTCGAAATCAACTAAGAACAAAAGCTGGTGAAGCTGCAGGTGGAAAGGAACACTTCTCCACTGTACTTATGAATGTAGGCTTGTGCAACCACTGTTGAGTTCGGCATAGAAATTCTTCAAAAAACAAGGATACGAGGTTCTGTGTGACCCTGCTATTCTCCTCCTAGGTATATAGATGAAAAAATTAAAAGATTCATATCACAGCAACTTATGTGGATCCACGTTTAGAGCAGTTTATCTTGGAAATAACCTGCATGTCCATTAACTGGTGACTAGATAAGAATTTTTAATAAAATGAAATATTATTCATCAATAAACAATGAAAAGTTTGAGCCATTTATAGTCCAATGGACATACCTTGAGGACAGGCTCATAAGTGAAATAAGTAGATGTGTAAATACTACATCTTTTCTCTAGTAGGAGAAACAAGATATAAATGAATTCTAGACTGCATGATAGATATGGTGAAATAGAAAATATTCAAAGAGAAAAGTCGGAGAGGTAAGTAAAGAAGGGAAAGAAAATATTTCATGGTAAGAAAAAAAGTAAACAATGCCTGTGTATATAGGGGATTGGGAGTTGTAGAATGAGAAGCGGAATGGGAATAAATGAAAATTAAGTCATGTCATGTACTGGCACATATTCTCAATGTAGATTGTGATCATGAGGTGTATATAAAATGTACCAATAAAATTAATTTTAAAATGAATTGGAGCACATGATTATAGAATTTGGTAGATCTAGACAGTCTGAAAGAAAAATGCCTTCTTCCTAGTTGGCCTTTTCTGTTAAGACTTTTAAGTAATTGGATAAGTCCTGCCCACATTATGGATAATTGCTTTCCTCAAAATTTACAGAGTTAAATGTTAATTTCATTTTAAAAATACCTTCAAGCAACATCCAGATGTATATTTGACCAACTATCTGGGTACTGTGGCCTACCAAATTGATACAATCAAATTAACCATCACAGCATGTCTGATGAGTACTATTATTACAGACGTTGTTCTTGATACTCTGGTATAAATTTTTGTTTTTCTCGATTCTCAGGGACAAAAAGTGCTCACAGGAACAAAGCCATAAATGCAAATTATTTAGGCAACATGTTCTCTACACTGGATCATATTCTGGCCTGCTAAAATCTCAATTAAACTATAAATTTTCAAACTATGACTCAGTGTCCAGTACAAGAAGTTCAGACTTTCAGGTTTCCTTTCAAATACAGAATGTAAATAAGTATCAGCCATCTGCAGGGGTTTTTCATGTCTACATGAGAAATATATTTGTATGATAGGATTTTGTTTGTTTTACACTACCTGGAATTGATTCACTTTCTTTACAACTGAATTACCTTAATTTGCTTCAAAAGAACAAGACTTTGAAGGTATTATTCTTCTGTGAATATGATGGTCCAAATTGATGCCAGATACAGACTAATATAAATAGACATAGCAAAGCCTGGTGGTGTACATTTGATATCAAGTTCTACCTGAAGCTTGATGTTATTCCTCAGCTTCCAATTATCTTATTAATAAATTCATCCTTTTTGCTTAAGTCAGATTGACTTAAGCTTTCTGAATCGTTTCAAGTAAAAAATAAACAATTAAATATATTGGGATTAATTGATAGAATGGTGTATTGCTAGACCTTGAACCAAGAATGTGGACTGGTTGAAGGGAGGTAATTGATCAATGAAGTTTCTGGTTAATCCCTGAAATAATCCTTAAACTCTTGGCAGATATCAAAACAAAGTGGGCTCCAAAAGAACTGCAGTACTCTTAAAAGGCATCCTCTCTAGAAATAATTTCTTAAGCAGGACTATGTATAAAAGAACTTCCATAGACCAGAATCAGGAGCTATGAGGAAAATCTGTCATGATGTTCGTCTCAAGAAATAGTGCCAAAGTCAATCAAGTTGACTGACCAAAAGAGATTTCATGACAGATTTCATGGGACGCACACTCTGAACTGGATTTCACTGCGCATTGCTTTCCATAGAGTTTCCCATTTTTTCCAAAGTGGGTTTTGGGTGTTGTTACTCAGTCCTTTCTCTGCTCTTGCATGTTGCATGCACTGATGTGGTTACACTTACTAATTAACCATTGTTCAATGGCCCTGAAGGATCTATATTCTAATCACTGAGGCTACATAACTCACAGATTTTATACTTTAAAATGGATGTTCTAACTGAGCCTGGATTTACCTGTTTGAGGTTTCACATTTTCCTCAAAACAAAGGGAATACATGGAGGTTTCATCGCTTATCTATTCTTTCTTCTTATGATCATATTATCCTCATTTCCCCATATTTGGCTCATGCACTTGGCTTGAAACTGCTCCACCTTAATCTGCAGGGCATACTATGTGATCAAGGTTAAATCAATCTGTTCATTTCACTTCCTGATCACAGCGTTTGGGTTAATGTCAGGGATGTAAGCCAAATCTATCCAATCAAGGTAACAAGACTCAATTCTGGTACCACTGAATGTGGAAAGAGATACTCTCTTTTGTGCTTTTGGAGGTCTGAATCTTCTGATTCATCTACAGAGACTGAAAATGGAAACAACTTAGAAAAAGTAAAATGATGAAATGAATCTAGTGACATTTGATCCAAGAATCAAGCTTTTATCCAAACAACTTTTTTTTTTTTTTTTTTTGCTTTTTTGAGACAGGGTCTCGCGTTGTAGTTCAGGCTGGCCCTGAACTCACTATGGTGCCCAGGCAAGCTGCCACAAACTCAGCAATCCTCCTGTCTCTGCCTCCTGAGTGCTGGGATTACAGGCGTGAGCCACCACCCTGGCACTGTGGTATGCGGTATTGATTGCTGGTGGGCGTGAGTCTCCACGCCCAGCATTATATGTGGTTACCGGGAATCGAACTCAGGTCCTTGCGCTTGCAAGGCAGGTGCCGGAACCACTGAGCTAACCCTCCGGCCCATATCCAAACAACTCTTTCTCTCCAAACAAATTTATCTCAAAATATATCATTCATACATTTCTTAAATCCTTTGGTTTAAGTTGTCAGACACATGCAGACAAAAGTATCATAACTTGTATAACTCTTATCCTATAGAGTGAATTTTGCTGGAACGGGTAAGAGAACATAGTGTTGTTGAACAAAAGGCACCGTGAACTGATATTTTAGCTGCCACTGTTCTCTGTGAAAGGAAATCTTAGTTTTTGCTTTTGTAAACATCTTTCACAAGTAAGGGATGTACCGTACCCTTTCCAGCTTCTAGTACACCCTATTCTCAGCCACCCTAATCTTTTTAATTTCTCTAGATGATAACTCATGATAGGCCTATGGAAGTGGGTGCTACAGTGCTACAATGTTCTCAGAAAATATTTCTTTTTACTTATACATGTCACAAAAGTATACCTATTAATGTTATATTACACTATGATTTTAAAAGTTTCCAAAATCCATAGGTTAAACAAAAGTCCATTTTTTCTATTGCCTTGATGAAATATGAAGATCAACAGTTTTGACAGAGATCAATTTTTGATCAAGAGTAAAATTCCACAACAACTATATGTCTGTATGTGTTCTGTCTTAAAATCCATCAAAAACTTCTAATTGCTTTACCATAGTTTTATGTATGTACATTCCACCTACCTCTAAAGTTTTCTCTCAGCCCCATGTTCTACTTTCTGTTATGATTACTTGTACATTTGTACATTGGAAGATGTGTGCTGAGATTTGCTGCTGTGTGTTTTAGTGCTCTATGGAACTGTTAAAAAGGATAAAAGATCTTTTTCTTCCCCTTAAATCTGTGTTGTTGCCTTGTTGGTAGCTGCCTAATTCCAAAGAAACTTTAATGTCACTGAGAATTAACAAATGTTCCTTGGTGCCCTGCCAGGATCTTGCAGGTCAGTGATCCAGCTCCACCAGGTTCCAGACCAGTGACGCAAGCGTCATTTTAGCTTCCACTGTCCACTGCACGCCCTCCTAAGGAGCAATCTTCTTGCCTAGAATGTTAGCCTCAGGAAAGTCTTATTAATCATCACAGTTGCAGTCCCTCGGCTAGTTCTTATTGCTAGGTGGTGAGAGCTGTTTCTCAAGTGTAATGGCCCACAACCTGTTAAGGAGCCCCCCATCCTTTTGTAATATCCTATCATAAGATTAACAGTTCAAACGTGATGTCACATTCAACCTCCTTGATAAGATCTTACTTAATGGAAAGCAAGCAGAGGCTTTCTTTTGAGAACATATGTATTGAGAAATTCAGAGCAAATTGAAGATAACGTGAAATGTCTCAAGAAAAAAATTCTAAATGAGAACATTTATCATCATCATAGATTCATGTGAGCTGTCAAGACACAATAAAGATTTTTTAACTCATTTTGTCTCAGGCAGCCTTTTCCAGGAGGACTTTCATTAACAATACTCCCTGCTTGACCTGTTTCTGCCCAGCCACATCTCCCATTGTGGAGGACAGGGGATGAAATATATCTTTTCAAATGGATGTCATTTATTTTAATACACCTTCAATAATATTGCTGCTCAGTGTTTTAATTACTCATACTTTTTTTTGTACTTCCGCCCTCAGGCAATTTTATCGAATAAATCTGGTAAGTGTCATAGACATTGACATCCAGATATTATATGCACAGCTTATGTTGTGTGGTGCCCATTTCCTCTGTGGCGACTCAGACATGGTTGAAGATGTGGTTTAAACAATGATGACAGGGGGAGGTCTTCCTATTTGTAGCAGGACATTCTTCCCTGGTTGGGTAGCATGATCCTTGACATCATTCTGCCACCTGGCTTCTATGCTCATTCTATTCCAGATACAATGCCACACTCCTCTGTGTTTTGCTACCTTTTAGGACTTACCATTCATATTCAGCTTTTCATTATTTTATCACAGTTAATTGTAGTTGTAGGCATTTCCCCATTGTTTTACATTGCTTTCAGCCATCTCATAATCACTTGTTGAATTGCTCACCCCTAACTCAGATGTAACCATATTTTGAAATAGTCATTGAAGATGTAGTTAGTTAAGACAAGGTCAGATCAATATAGGGTACATCCTTAATGGACCAAGGAATTGGACACAGATACCCAAACAGAGAAGGTGATGTTAAAATTAAGACAAAATACCACCATCTCCAGGCTAAGGAACACCTGGGATATAAGAGATGTATAGCTGTAGAGAGAGATAGAACAGATTGTCTCATAGAAGACACCAACTTGCTGGTGTTTTGATTTTGATTTTAAACTTCTAACCACCAGAAATTCTAACCACAAATTTATGTGACACATAAATTTATATTTTCTAAGTCATGCATTGTATGGTGCTTAGTTACTGCAATTCAAGGAAACTAACATATCCACTCAAGCATAGATTCCTTAAAGGCAAAGATATCATTTATTCACCTTTGAATGCTTAAAGTAGCACCAATATGAAAGTTACTCAGTGAACATTCACTGAACATAATTATATGAGTGATGATGAATGAAAAGGCAGAAAGCTGATATACTGGAAAGTAAACAAAATGGAAAAAGGAGGAATAGGAAGAATTTTCCTTTTGCTGGGAGAGATGGCTAGAAGAAATGATAACCAAGGAACAGATATGCTACCAGTGATGAGCCAAGAAAGAGGTCTAGGTCTATAGCCAGATATAGCAAACATTTGCCTAGTGTACCTGTGTGGTATGCATAACAATGTTAGGCAGGCAGGCAGGCAGACTCAAATTGCTCCTGGAAGGCTAAGCACTAGGTCTCAATTTATATTCATTCAGTTTACGTAGAATGGAACAACAAACTCAAAACATGGAGACACAGCTCAATGGGAAATAGTGAAAACATTGGAAGGCAAATCACAGACAACACGATGGGATGCAGAAAACAAGATTGATACACATTTCTCTGAGTATCTCAGATGCATGAAGTAAACACAAAGATTCAGCTAGGATTTATAGCTGAAGCCAACTCTTCGCTACTGAGCCTTTGGGAGTCTGTTTAAGGCCAGAACTGTCTGGAGAGGATTCATAAAGAATACCAGGGTTTTTTTTTTTTGAAACAGGGCCTCACTTTGTAGTTCAGGCTGTCTCTGAGCTCACTATGTAGCCTAGGCAAGCTTTGAACTCAGCATCCTCCTTTCTTTGCCTCCCGAGCGCTGGGATTACAGGCATGAGCCACCACGCCCAGCACTGTGGTATGTGGTATTGATTGCTGGTGGGCGTGAGTCCCCACACCCAGCACTGTATGTGGTTTCCGGGGATCGAACTCAGGGCCTTGCACTTGCAAGGCAAGCGCCCGGAACCACTGAGCTAACCCTCCGACCCAAGAATACCAGTTTTTATACTAGATTGCTACAATGTGCCATAAACTAACCATATCATGTCTATTCTTAGAATCAGGTTACATATAGTTGAACAAATACAATTGTAAACCAGTGACTGATTCAAGCAGATATTGTAAAGTAGTTGTTCTTATTTTGAAAGCAGTTTGAGGATGTTTTGATTGTGCCTATACATCTGCCCCGTATTCCTTTTTTGTAAAATTTGAATCAGTTGTAAAAAATTGCCACTAAGGAAAATTGGTCAAGGTGCTGCTTCATTGAGTCATGGCTCTGGCTTGCCTTCTCTCAAAATTTGTGTTTCTGATAATTGACTTAAAGTATGGCACAGAACAAATGAACTAAACTCGTTTTCCTTAACACTTCAGAAAAACTTTTAAAGTAAGATATATAATGATATTGGTCTAAATATTTTAAATTTACATATATCTGAATGAAAATTCTGTTATTGGATTCTAGAGAAAAATCATAGCTGTCCTACTTGTAACAAACATTTGCAATGTAAAAATGTCTAGATGAAAATAAAGCTTAACTTCACTAGATGGGCAGCATTGAGTAATATAACTAATAAGAATTTAAATAAAGTAACTTTGTGAGTTATAAATGAGACTAGGAAATTAAAAGTATAAAATAAATCATACAGGAAAAAATCACCCAAAAATTCTAATACCTGGAGATAACAATTGTTGAAATTTTCTTGTCATTTTTCTATGTAGAGTTTCTCATTTCTTTTTTTGCTTAACCATTTTAACTCTAAATCCCCACTACCAGGGTTGGAAGACATTTCCTTCACTGTTAATTTCTATATTGGGTGAAATTTTATGTGATCTTTTGTAATCTAGAATTTTCTTTCAAGGATTATTTTTCGCTCTCTACTATTTAGTAGTTATTAATGGGCTCCTAGTTTATAGTTTGTAATATTCCCCTCCCCATCTCCTGACATGCACTTGTAGTTGACTTCTACAAGCCCTATTACTGTTGGCTAGGTGTCACTGTGGATTTACAATTTTCTATTAACTGAGGATACTGATTTTTTTAAAAAGCTCAGTCATTTTAGAGAGATAAAATAATCTCTCCAACTTTTCAGTAATCTTTCTGTTTCCATCTTTTTGCCTCTGAAACCACTTGCCTCCTGGTCACTCCTTATTTTCAGTTTAGCATAACATCTTCTATGAGGCTGAGATAGAAGTGGACAAGGTATACGCTGGGTATCTACCAACTTCTGCTTTGTGTCCTTATATCTCCACTTAGACAAAAGGACACAAATATTCGTAAGCATTTAAAATAGTGCAAAGGAAAACTTTTAGCAGTAAGAACTAAAATAAATTAACTTCTTTATGAAAATTTTCCCCATATGTATTTTATGTAATTAAAAACATACTATGTAAGCAATTGTCAACTTATTCATTTACATTCAAATTAAATATTCTAATTTTATTAAAAACTTTAAATGAACATCATTAAAAGTTATATAATGTTTAAACATGAGTATTTATGTTTGAGTATTTACATAATATTGGAATGGGGAGCATAGTGTCAGAGTTGAGAGAAATAGCTGCAGATTGAATTTGTCTAAATTCTAACCCTAGCTCTACACTCAGTACTAACATAATCTTGATACATTAATTTCACTGATCTTAAATTTCTTTATCTGTAAAATCCATTTGTTCAAAGGCTTGGTTCAGTTTAAGCATTTCATTATTGATATATTTTTGTTTTTGTCCAGTTGATCTATTTGTGACAGTGGGTGTTGAGTTTCCCTACTACTATTGTATGAGTGCTTGTCAGGCTTTTCATATCCACTAATATTGTTTTATATAGTTGGGTGCCCTGAAATTTGGTATATAAATATTTATGAATGTCATCTCTTTCTCTTGGATATTGTTTCCTTTACAAGGGTGTAGTATTCTTTTTCTCTTTTAATCACTTTTTTGTTTGAAATCTATTTTGTCTGCAAATAGGATAGCCACTCCTGCTTTTTTGCAGTTCCCTGTCATATGAAGAATTGTTTTCCATCCTTTTACTTTCAGTCTATGTTGTGTTTTTTGTTTGTTTGTTTGTTTGTTTACAGGGTCTTGCTTTGTAGTTCAGGTTGGCCCTGAGCTCACTATGTAGCTCAGGCAAGCCTCAAACTCAGCAAGCAATCCTCCAGCCTTTGCCTCCCTAGTGCTCTGATTACAGGCTTGAGCCACCAAGCCCAGCATTTGTGGTATGACGACTGATTGCCAGTGGGCGTGGTCACCACTCCCAGTATTGTCTTGTTGTGCATATTAAGTCACTCTACATGGAGCCCTGAGAAGAATATTTGACATTCTAGGCAAATTTCAACTATCTCTTCAGCACACTGCCATACTGCATTGCTAAGATGTGTTTGCATCTAAGCTCTACCACCTATCATCTGTGTGATGCTGGTTTAAATTACTTAGCTTATTTGAGCTTCAGTTTTCTCATGTATAAAATGAGAATAGTAATATAACTTTTTAGGGTTATTATTACAATTACAATTAAACGCAACAGCACATGTGAACTTCTCAGCACAATTAATATATAAATTATATGTCCAGTATATTGTGACTTAATCTTGCTATGTTCCTTTTGCCTACCACAAAGCTATTTAAATAACAAGAGCCATAATATGTGTTAAATAAACGCTTGTTGATTAAAGAGCTGGGTCATAATCACTAATGTAAACATGAATGTCTTAAAACATCTGAAAGAATACTTGGTAAAGAAAATTCCTGTAAGGGATAATCAGGAGCGCATTCTATCCCTGTTCAAAGTCTACTATAAGAATAATTATATTTCATTTTACTGTTCAGAATAATTAAATGTAATTTATTTTATTTTTTTTATTTTTTTAATTGAATTCTTTATTGGTACAATTTATATACATCTCAAAATCACATATAACATTGGGAAATTTGTACCAGTATATGCCACAAGTTAATTCTCATTTTTACCCATATCCCTACCCACTCCCGAATGTAATTTATTTTAAATAGCAAGAACAAGATCTTGCAGTACTGTGTTTATGCACAGGCACACTGCTACAAGTAATATAAGAAAGAAACAAGATCTCAAATGCATTTTAGATATTTTCAAAAGTCTCTAGACATCACTTTGAACTTTGAGTTCAAATCTATAGCCTATCAAAACCAGAAGATTTTGTTTCCTGAAACGGAACATACATGTGTATTTCTTTTATAACCTTCTTTTTATATCATTGTTCCAAGGGGAAGAGATCCATTTTTGAGTAATAGTTTGAGTTTTGACATGCTGTTCTCCAGGTGAACTGCTTCCATTAAGTCCTGTTCATGTTGAAGCAAAATGGTGAAAAGTTGTTCTGTGTTTCTATGGGGAAAGAGTGTAACACAGCTGGCTAGATCCTAAATTTCCCAGAGCTTGACATTTCTCTTTGTGCTGCTTTTTGCCTGTTTTGCTAACAGCCCCAATTCACAGGAGTACACTGAAAAAGTGATTGGTTAGCTCTACAGTAAAATCACTTGAATGAGTAATGCCATCCAATCTAGTATTTGGCAGCAGCTGTTGACATATGAGGGCACTATTCCTGGAACGGGGCATGATGTCCACAGGAGGAGATACTCATTTGAGTCACTTGTTAGGTTATGGCTGGAAAATCCTGGCCATCAGGTGTCCTCACATTTCTCCCACTGCAAGCACCCAATATAGCAAAGCAAGAAATTGGCCCAACTCTTCTGTATTATAATCTAGCTCTTTCTGTGAGCCTTCCAATTGGTTGAAAATTTTGAAATTTTGGCCTGCAGCCACAAATATTCAGAAGTCCCAAAGAACAGAGAGAACTCCAGATATCAAACTGATATGGTACAAATTAGTCCAGATACCAGAATACCAAGTTCAAAAGAAAGAGAAAGATGGGCTTAATGGCCTTGTAATTGAAAACACACACACACACACACACACACACACACACACAAGTGCAAAGATCAAACCAAACGATTCAAATCCAGGCATTATTTTTATTAGCCATTTGGCTTTGGCTAAGTTCTTTGTCACAACAGGCACTCAGTTTCCTTATTTATCCTTACTTTATCTAAGAAAAAATATGAAGTGAGATTTGAAAAAAAAACACTGTATGTTTAAATTTTTAAAATTACAGCAGAAGAAACATTACCACTAATTGTCTTCAAAATACTCAATATACTCCCTTCACACAAACATAGTTATCTTTTCTGGGTAATGTGGCTTTTATTGTGATACATTTTTTAAAAACATAGATATTCATCATATTTTTCATTATAGTTTTACTCCTATCAATTTCCAAAATGTTTTCATCATCCCAAATAAAAACTTTGCATCCTTTAAACAATACTTTCTGTTTTCCTTTCTCATCTCCTAGTAATTTTTAAGTATTTTCTATTTTTTATCAGTTTGTCTATTCTATGTATTTCATGTCAGTAGAAACATACATTATCAACCACTTTGTGTTTGGCAAATTTTACTTGTCATAATGCCATCATGTTCATCTATCTTGAAGCATCTATTAGAACTTCATTATTTCTTCTTCTTTCTTCTTCTTCTTCTTCTTCTTCTTCTTCTTCTTCTTCTTCTTCTTCTTCTTCTTCTTCTTCTTCTTCTTCTTCTTCTT
>PVIC010034649.1:0-19540 GCA_004025085.1 Thryonomys swinderianus | reverse complement strand
AGCTCACTATGTAGCCCAGGCAAGCCTGGAACTCAGCAATCCTCCTGCCTCTGCCTCCCGAGTGCTGGGATTACAGGCGTGAGCCACCACACCCAGCACTGTGGTATGTGCTATTGATTGCTGGTGGGCGTGAGTCACCATGCCCAGCACTGTATGTGGTTACCGGGATCGAACCCAGGACCTTGCACTGGTGAGGCAGGCGCCGGAACCACTGAGCTAAATCTCCGGCCCAAGGTGGTGACCTTTTTGTCTGGTTTTTGGTATATTTTTTCATTTCTACTCTTTCGTTGTTACTAATGCTATTCTTTGCCTGATGACAGGGCAATGTTTGTTGCAGGTCTCTTTTTTCTATTATCTGGGGCTCTTTGGATGTGGCACCTTCTTAGGGTGTCCTTCTTGAATCTGTAATGACTTGAAAGTTCTCAGTTCTGAGACATCATGGGAGGTATTTGAGCAGAACAATCACATCATGTTTGTTACCATAATACAATCAATACCAATATCAGTATTTAACACAGTAAATAAGATGAAAAGTTTTGTTAAATCCTATTCTAGAGACTTTGAGCTTATGAGTTACCTCTATGTCCCTATGCCAAAATTTAGAATTTATCAGCAATGTGTATACAACATGTAGATCATAAATGCACCTGCCAAACCTTTTGGCAATAAGAGGCCACTGGCGAATCAGGGAGGTAGGGGGACAGAAGGAGAGTGAAATAGGGTTAGCAGATTTATGAAGATCACCTATACTCTAGAACCTCATATATGCCAGCGGGTAATAGAGGATAAAGGGGTGTATATAAAACAGTACCAACTGTATGCTGTAAGACCATTGGAGACTTTGTACACCTTCCTATAGTAGTATAGGAGAAGAAATAGGGCAGCCTAAGAGTCTTTTACTTTTGGGTATTGCTTCTGACAAGAAGATAGGAGAGGGTGTGGAGACAAGAGGTGAGTAGAGGGATCTAGGAGTAGATGGCAAAATAGAAGCTAGATTCCACCCCCCCCCTTTTATCTTGCCTGGTCTCTCAGCGCAGCTGCAGCGTGGAGGAACGCAGGAAATGGCTCCAGCTCCTCTTGGACCTGGGTCCTCACTACGCAGCTCCAGGGTTGGGTTGGGGCTGGCCAGTGGGCCTCAATCCTACGTGGTGGGGATGGCGCCCAGGGTCCGTACCTGACTCCTCACTGCACAGCTCATGGGTGGAGTGTGCTGGTGGGCAGGCCTCAGTCCTCTGCCGCTGCCGCCACCAGAAACGGAATGGCACCCGGAGCAGCCGAGTCGTCTGTGCCGCTCGGAGTGGAGCGGGCCTCACTGATCTCTTCTTTAATGATGTCTTTCACTCTGGACAGTATCTCTGTTTTGATCTCAGAGATGAGTTCTGATTTCCATTTTAGTAGATCTGCTTTAGTTACCATCTCCAAGAGTCCTGGTGTTTGAGTTTCAGTTTGCTCTATTTCCCTTTTCCCTGAATTTTCCTGTGGTGGTGATCTTTGGGTCTGGTTTTTTGTATATTTTCTCATTTCTACTCTTTCATTGTGACTAATGCTATTTGTTTAATTCCTTGCCTGATGACACGGCAGTGTTTGTTGCAGGTCTTTCTTTCTATTATCTGGGGCCCTTTGGAAGTGGCACCTTCCTGGGGTGTCCTCCTTGAATCTGTAATGACCCTTGAGAGTTCTCAATTCTGACACATCATGGGAGGTATTTGAACAGAACAATCACATCATGTTTGTTACCATAATACAATCAGTGCCAATATCAGTATTAAACACAATAAATAAAATGAAAAGTTTTGTTAATTTCTATTCTGAAGACTTTGAGCTTATGCGTTACCTCTATGCCCCTATGCCAAAATTTAGAATTAATCAGCAATGTGTATACAACATACAGATCGTAAGTGTACCCCAGAGTCCTTTGGGGGTAAAAGGTCACTGGGGAATCAGGGAGGTAGGGAGACAGGAGGAGAGTGAAATAGGCTTAGCAGATTTATAAAGATCACCTAGACTTGAGAGCCTCAAATATGCCAGGGGGTAACAGAGGATAAAAGGGCATATATAAAACAGTGCCAACTGTATGCTGTAAGACCACTGGAGACTTGGCACACCTTCTTATACTAGTACAGGAGAAGAGATAGGGTAGCCTAAGAGTCTTTTACTTCTGGGTATTGGTTCTGACAGGAAGATAGGAGAGGGTGTGGGGACAAGAGGTGAATAGAGGGCTCTAGGAGTAGAGGGTATAACAGAAGCTAGATTCCCTTGTTTTTTTTATCTTGCCTGGTCTCTCAGCGTGGCTCTGGTGTGAAGGGATGCAGGAAATGGCTCCGGGCTCCTCTTGGGCCTGTGTCATCACAGCGCAGCTCTGGGGTGGAGTGGGGGCCGGCTGGCAGACTGCAGTCCTCTGAGCTGGGAATGGCGCCCAAGGTCTGCAACCTGAGTGCTATCGATGCAGCTCCGGGTGGGGTGGGGACCGGCCAGCGGGGCGAAATCCTCCACACTGGTAATGGCGCCTGGGGTCTGCGACCTGAGTCCTTTAGATGCAGCTCCAAATTCCTACTTTTCTTACATCAGCTTCCCTAGTGCTGGAATTCAGACATGTGCCACCACACCGGGCTTAAAATAGCTAGATTTTAGGGTCCTAATTAAGGGGGTTCTGAACAACTATTGAGGATATTGGGAGGTATTAATATAAAACAGAAAGAGTATGGTAATGCTGGAAAATGTATGATATTGTAAAGGGATCTGATGGTTCTTTTCTCGTTCTGGTCTTTGTGATTATCAAAGATATCTTCATTGCTACTCTGAATCAGGTGTTAGTGTCTGCCATAGGAGGGTGTATCAGTCAGTTCATTGCTTTAATTATGCTGTATAACAAATAACTCTAGAAATCTTAGCAGTTTACAACTGGGTATATGTCATTCTTTCTTCAAGATCAGAAGGTAGTCTGCAACTCTGTTGGATTTGTCTGAGCTGAACTGAACTTAGCCAGGCCTAGCTCCAGGCTCAGGGCCAGATTCAGGGCTCCTCATCCTGCAGCCAGCGGTTACCATATATATCTCCTTGTCATGACTGAGGACAGGACAAAAGAGCCCAAGCAAGACCACAGGAGCACATTTAAAGCCTCCACTTGCACACAGCCATGCATGTGCCTTTAGTCCAAGTCAATCAAGCAAGTCCAACAGGAATAAAGCCAGAGGGGATGCTCAGCCCACTGAGAAGGGAAGATACAAGAAGTGTGGGGCCAGAGATTTAGCTCAGTCATTCTGGCCCCTGTCTCACAAGCACAAGGTCCTGAGTTCGATCTCTGGTAACCACATACAATGCTGAGCATGGTGACTCATGCCCACCAGCAGTCAATACCACATACCACAGTGCCGTGCGTGGTGGCTCAAGCCTGTAATCCCAGCACTTGGGAGGCAGAGACAGGATGATTGCTGAGTTCGAGGCTTGCCTGGGCTACATGGTGTGCTCAGGGCCAGATGGAACTACAAAGCGAGACCCAGTCTCAAAAAAAAAAAAAAGTGTGGAATGGGAGCATTCCAGTGCCATCCACAGAGCCAGGATGCCCTTGCCACACATTACCAAGCTCCTGCCCTGTGCCAGGCACTGAGGATACAATATGTGAACAACTAATAAGCTACAGCTCAACTAACAACAATCATCTACAGCTCATTCCTGGTGGCTAAGATGCTACCAGGTCACCTGGCCCTCAAAACTGAAGAGGTGCTTTAAATGGGAGCAGCACAGTGATGATCCCAAGTCCTTCACTGCTGAGTGTCACCACCAACCCACCAACTCCCTCCCCTCCCTCCAGGTGCCAGTTGTGCACTGGTGCCAGCGAGTCAGTCCCAGGGGAGCCAAGAAAGTGCTCCTCACAAAACGTACATGGCAATTAAGCCATCAGCTGGGGCTCAGCCATGCTTCTCCCCAGCAGAAAATGAATCAAATTGCAGGGGCTCCTGCCCCATTTGCACAGTGAACTATACAACAGAAACAAAGCAGTGATTTCTTGAAAGAGCTCATTGCCAATGTTAATGGAGAAAACCAGAGAATCCACGCATGGACTTTGCCCAGCAGACCAGGCATAGCTCAGAACACAGACCCAGCCGAGTTTGAGAGAGGTCCCCAAGGGTCCCTGTCATAACCAGCATCTTGGAGAGGCTGCCCTTCCAAACCACTCACCCCGAAGGTGTGGACATTTCCTTCTTCTTCCACCACTGCAGCACCCCTGGGTGCCCAGAGAGAGGAATGGGGCCTGGGACCTCCTCCTAGGGACTGTGTTGCGAGGGACAGTCCACACCCCGGGTGTGCACTCTCCTGGGCCAGGGCAGTCAGACACTTCAGGCTAAAGAGGAGGGGAACAGGCACAGGCAATCCTGGTACCACTAAATTTAAGTCCTGATCGAAGGAACTGTGATGTCCCACCTGGCCTTTCTGGTAGTGATGCAGAATATTTGTGTCATGGCCAAAGGTAGAGCATTTATTTAGTTTTGGACCTTGATTTATACATTTAAGTACTTAGACAAATAGTTCAAAGGCCTCCAGGTGCATCCTTTCCCTGAGCCTGCCAGTGGGGGTGATGGGCAGGTCAGGTAGGGGCCTGCACGTGGCTCTCCCCTTGGGTTCTGGTGGCTCCTTAACTCACCTGAAATGCGTTTCATTCCAGCCAGTTGCCAGCTGACTTGTGATTCACCTTCCATTGTCCCAAATATTTGCTCATTTCTCTTCCACAAGGATGTTTTTCCCAACCTAGCATTTCATCGGACCTACACAGTACACTTCATTCATTTATTTCAAATTTCCTGTACATTCAAAATGAGGCAAAATCACCAGCATGGATCAGTTTTTCTTAATAACAATGGGAGATGAGACAAACTGATGCAGAGATTTTCTTTCTTTCTTATTTTTTTGTCAGAAACAAAAACAAAAAACATCGAAGAGCAAAGAACAGGAATGATGAGGGCAAGATTTCTGGGCGTCAGAGCCTAGGGAATGTTTGGAGAAGGGGTACGTGGCTGCAAAAGCCTGATGATTTCAACAGAGCCTTTAGTAAAAGCTCTACTGGGCTCATTCAATATTTAAAATATTGAGCTCACTAATTAATATGACCAAGTATAAAATTACCAAGACTGACTCGAGGTTAAGAGTTTCCAGATAGGAGTCCACAGGGAGCATTACATGGGGCGAAGGCCACGCAAGTGAAGTGATCTGGGGCCAGTGACCCACAGCCTTTGATATTCCCAGTGCAGCTCTGGAGGTTCCTCATAAAAAATCCACCTAACTTCATATTTACAACATCAAGTTTTGTATTATTTCTTCTTTCCAACTCAATATATATTCGTACATATGTGTGAATGCCTTTGATGCCTTCACTTTCCTGGTCAATTTTTATACTTTTGCAAAATTAAGTCCCCACCCCCCCAAAACAGAGCTCCAGTTTATAACTTGGTGCCTTTAGGAAATGAGGGTCTGGTCTGTGAAGTGTTGCTGTGCACCACGGCTCAGGAATTTAATTAAATTGTAAGTTGGATGAATTGTGTGGTTCTTTGCCCTGCCTGAAGCCCAATCCCTCTGAGATGCAGGGTGTTGCATTGGAATAAGACTCCTCACAGCTCCATCTAGGAGGCCTGAAACCTTCTGATGTCCCCCATGACTAACAGTGTCTGCCCCTTCGATACTGGTCAGTGCACGTTAGAGATCAACGACTTTAACGACATGAAGTACTCATCCCAGAAGGTAGCACTTAGTAACTGTACAATAGGAGTGAGCTACTAGCTGGCCTCCCCTGGGAGTAGAAGCTGTGTATACAAGAGGAAGCTGCCACCTGCCAACCACATTCCTAGGTGGATGTTCATGTTCATTGCAGAGATTGGAACCTTGAAGTCTGAGTCATGACAGGTAGGACTTCTGCAGCACCTGGGAATTGTCCGTCTCCAGAAGAGACTGGTGGCAGATGACCTCCAGGGGTCCCCTGGCCAAACTAAACATTACGGCAGGCCACCACTTGCTGTGTGTGGTCATGAAAGTGTCCCCAGGGATTATAGAACATCAGAATGAGGTCCTGGATGAAGCTGCGTGACCATGTCCCATGGGTGGACACACAGGAGAAGGGGCTATATAAATACCATGCTCTTGGTAAGAAGCTAACGAGACCTTTCCCTTAAGGCTCAGCTGCCATATATCTTGCTGTTGAATATCCTCTGGGGCCTTCAAGTTTGAAAATTGGGTTGCTCCGCTGCTTTGTGTACTTGCAGCAGGCAGCACACAAACCCTCCAATAACCAAGGCTCTGGGCTTTGCTTTGTCTCTGGCTGTCTCTATTGAGAGACAAAACACCCTAAGAAGGAGCAAGGGAGCTTTTGGGGGGAGCCAGGATGTTCTGTGTCTTTACTTGTGTGGTGGCCACATGAGAGAACTCATTTGAAAAAACCGTTGAGCTCTATACTTCAGCTGTATGCGCCTCCAGTCCACTGTGGTGTAACTCATTATTATACTTCAGCCAAAAAATTAGAAGAAAAATTAAAAGACCCAGAGAAGCTGTGAAGATCAACAGGTAACATTTGAACACCTGAAATGATCAGGGCAGAACAGCACAGAGAGGAAAATGTTCTTCAGCTTCCGATAAAGAAATGAGACAGATCCTAGTATGAATCCTGGGGCCTCTTCTCTGTGTATTTCATGGCTTTGGCTTTGAGCTTCAGCAAAAGTCGGTGTCAAGGTGAACAGTGGAGAGAGGTGGGCTAATTGCTTCTCTAGTCTGTTCTGACACAGGCTGAAGATGGTTTCTTTCCATACTTGAATAATTCCCACCAAATTACTTGAAGAAGACCTGTGGGATCACAGCCATCAGGAGTCCTGATGAATTCAGAATTGGAAATCATTAGGTCCCTGTAACAGCTACTTAAGCATTTGCTGTTAGAAACTCTTTACCTCAGACACAAATGGTGGGTTATAAATTATTTATGGACCCAATTAGGGACATAATTGGAGTGATCTGGCTGGTTGCCATTGAACTAATGCATCTAAAGTTTTCATCTTTCAATTAAACTTTTTTCTGCTCTCTGTTACACATTGATATCCTTATCTCTTTTCTAGAAGGACTGTGAAAAAAATTAATGATTATTTCATAAATGTGTATAAAATTGAGTCTTAGTAAAGCATCCCTGAGTATCACTGAATTTATCCCAGTTTTGCAGCAGGCAGCACACAAATCCTCCAATAACCAAGTCTCCCACAAGGATCAGCAAGAAGCACCAAGTTCACATTCCATGTAAATAAATTGCTTTGTGGTGCCAACCTGTAATCCGAGCACTCTGAGGAGGCTGAGCAGGGGAATCATGAATCTGAGGCCTGTGCTGATTACTTTTCTCTCATTGCTGACACGAAGTACCTAACACCCAAAGTTAAAAGGGAAAAGTCTATTTAGCTCACAGTTTGTAGAGGTTTCAGTCCATAATAGGCTGACTTCACGACAAGGTGGTGTGGCAGACAGGCCTTGCAGGAGAGAAACAGTTCATGGGTGAAGGTAGCAAAGCAACAAGGGACTTTAACAGCACCTTTCTAACCCTTTTATCCCATCCAGACTACTGGAATTAGGATGATGCCAAACCAGTCACGTGTAGTGATTTAGTAACCACACACCCTTAATCCAGCATCACTCATCTCAGATTCAGCCATCTCAGACAAAGACTGCATGGGGTCTGAGAGGAAAAAATACACAAGCTACAACAAGGCCAGCCTGGGCAATTTAGCAAGACCTTGTCTCAAAATAAAAATAAAAAGGGATTGGGTGTAGCTCAGTGTGAAGGCCCTGGGTTCAATCACCAGTGTGTTTATGGCTTCTCTCTCCTCCTCCAGGGCATCCCAGGTGCTCTCCTGTCCCTCTGTCAGTGCTCACAGGCTACAGTCTTCTTGCCACTGAATTTTTTTTTTTTTTGAGACAGGGTCTCGCTTTGTAGTTCAGGCTGGCTCTGAACTCACTATGTAGCCCAGGTAAGCCTCGAACTCAGCAATCCTCCTGCCTCTGCCTCCCGAATGCTGGGATTACAGGCGTGAGCCACCACGCCCGGCTTCTTGCCACTGAATTTTGTCAAGTGCTTTGACATCTTACAGTGATACCTGTTTATCAAATTAGCTTGTCTGAGTTTAGCTTTTTTTGTACCAGATTGTTCTTAAATCACAGAGGGAGGGGCCGGAGATTTAGCTCAGTGGTTCCAGCACCTGCCTAGCAAGCAGAAGGTCCTAAATTTGATCCCTGGTAACCACATACAACAATGTGCAGCATGGTGACTTACTTCCACCAGGAATCAGTACCACACACCACAGTGCCAGGCCTGGTGGCTCACGCCTATCATCCCAGCACTCGGGAGGCAGAGACAGGAGGATTGCTGACTTTGAGGCTTGCCTGGGCTACATAGTGGGCTCAGAACCAGCTTGAATTGCAAAGCAAGACCCTGTCTCAAAAAAAGAAAATCAGAGAGGGAGATTAGTTGATCTTTATTATAAATGCACCTACTCTCTCTCATTAAAAATTTAGGCCTTTCGGGCCGGAGATTTAGCTCAGTGGTTCTGGTTCCTGCCTCCCAAGTGCAAGGTCCTGAGTTCAATCCCGGTAACCACATACAATGCTGTGCGTGGTGACTCACGCCCACCAACTATCAATATCACATACCATAGTGCCGGGCGTGGTGGTTCACGCCTGTAATCCCAGCACTCAGGAGGCAGAGACAGGAGGACTGCTGAGTTCCAGGCTTGCCTGGGCTACAGAGTGAGCTCAGGGCCAGCCTGAACTACAAAGCAAGACCCTCTCTCAAAAAAAAAAAAAAATTTAGGCCTTTCATCCTTTTCACAAGCCCACACTGACTCACTCAGAGCCTTCTGAGTTGACCTCAGCCCCTGGGACACTGGTCTAGTCAGGGGCATGTGGATTTTCATGGTAATTTGTTGTTGTGTGTAAAGTCTTCACCTACACCAATGTCTTTAAGAGTGCCCCTATTGTATCTTCCAGCAGATTTAGGGTTTCTGTTTTAATATTTAGATCTTTGACCCATTTTGATTTTAGTTTACCACATGGTAAGAGATATGGGCCTAGTTTTAATCTTTGGCACACAGAAAGGCAGTTTTTCCGGCACCATTTATTAAAGCGCTAAATGGGCCAAGGCTTTAGCTCACTGGCACTGCACCTGTCATGCAAATGTAAGGTCCTGAATTTGACCCCTAGTATAGAGAGAGGGGAAAAAAAGACACATCTGTCTTCTAGTGGAGGTATTTGTTTCCTCTGTCAAAGATAAAATAGTTGAGTGTTTGCAGTTTGCTATCTTCTAATCTATTCCAATGAGCTTCAGGTCTGCATTTCTTTTTCTTTTAAATCATGGTAGCTTTGCAGTATAATTTGAAGTTAAGGATTGTGATTCCCTCTGCCTTGCCTCAGTTGCCCAGAATTGCCTTTGCTATTCTAGGTCTTTTCTAGCTCCAAATGAATTTGAGGAATTTTTTTCTCTAATTCTGAGAGATAGGCTGTTGGTATTTTGATTAGGATTGCATTAAATCTGTGTAACAATTTTGGAAACATGGCCATTTTCACAGTATTGGTTCTTCCTACCCAAGAACAAGGGTTACCTTTTGATTTTCTGGTATCCTTTTCAATCTTCTTTTCTAGAGTACTGTAGTTTTTTTTTTTTTTTTTGAGACAGGGTCTCGCTTTGTAGTTCAGGCTGGCCCTGGGCTCACTATGGAGCCCAGGCAAACCTTGAACTCAGCAATCCTCCTGTCTCTGCCTCCCAAATGCTGGGATTACAGGCGTGAGCCACCAGGCCCGGCACTATGGTATGTGGTATTGATTGCTAGTGGGCATGAGTCATCACGCCCAGCATTGTATGTGGTTACCGGGGATCGAACCCGGGACCTTGCACTTGTGAGGCAGGCGCCAGAACCACTGAGCTAAATCTCCGGCCCCAGAGTACTGTAGTTTTAAATGGAAAGATCTTTTGCTTCCTTTGTTACATTGAGTCTTAGATATTTTATGTTTTTAGATGCTTTTGTGAAAAGTGTTGTTTCCCGATTTTCTCTCTGAGTGAGTTTATTTGTGTACAGGAATGCTTTTGATTTTTGAGTGCTGACTTTGTATCTAGCTACATTACTGGATTTAGTTATTAAATTTTGAAATCTCTTGGTGGAGTTTTTGAGGATTTCTATGCAGTATGTCATTCACAAATAGTAATAATTTAACTTTTTTCTTTCTTATCCTTATTTCTTTTATCTCCTTCTTTTGTCTAATTGGTGTGGCTGTTACTTCCAGAACAATATTGAGTAAGAGTGGTGATATGGACATGTCCTATTCCTGTTCTTAGGGTGAAAGCTTTCAGCTTTTGACAGTTTAGTATGATGTTGGCTGTTGGTTTGTCATAGAAGATTTTTATCAGATTGAGATAAAAACTATTCCAACTTTCTCAGGGTTTTATCATGAATGGGTGTTGGACTTTGTCAAACACTTTTCCTGCATCTATTGAAATGATCACATGATGTTTGTCCTTGGCTCCATTAATATGATGTATTACATTTACCGATTTGCTTGTGTTGAATCATTCCTACATGCCTGGATGAGTCCTGTTTGGTCATGGTATGTACTGTTCTTAGTGACTTTTCACATTCTGTTTTCCTGTATCTTACTGAGGATTTTTTTTTTTTTTTTTGAGACAGGGTCTCGCTTTGTAGTTCAGGCTGGCCCTGAGCTCACTATGTAGTCCAGGCAAGCCTTGAACTCAGCAATCCTCCTGCCTCTGCCTCCTGAGTGCTGGGATTACAAGCGTGCGCCACCACGCCCAGCTCTTCCTGAGGATTTTTGTCTATGTTCTTACGGAGATTGGCTGGTAGCTCTCATTTTGATACGGTTCTTCTGTTTTTGGTATCTGAATAATGCTTGCATATAAGAATGATTTTTTGAGTATTGCTTCCCCTTCAATTTCATTAAAGAGTTTGAGAAGTAGCAGCATTAAGTCTTCTCTAACTTTCTTGTATAATTCAGCAGTGAATCCATCAGGGTCTGGACTTTTCATTGTTGATAGGTTTTTTGTTTTTTTTGTTTTGTTTTGTTTTGAGACAAGGTCTGGCTTGTAGTTCAGGCTGACCTTGAGCTCACTATGTAGCCCAGGCAAGCCTCAAACACACAGCAATCCTTCTGCCTCTGCCTCCAGAGTGCTGGGATTACAGGAGTGAGCCACCATGCCTGGCATTGTGATATGTGGTACGGACTGTTGGTGGGTGAGTCACCACACCCGGCACGCCCAGTATTGTTGTATGTGGCTACTGGGGATCGAACTCGGGACCTTGTGCCTACCAGGAAGGTGCTGGAACCACTGAGCTAAATCTCCAGCCCTTTTCTTTCTTTTTTTTTTTGATAAGGTTGGCTAAGGTTTTGTCAATTTTATTTAATCTTCCAAAGAACAAACTCTGATTCATTCTTTGCATTGTTTTCTTAGTATCCATTGCATTAATTTCTGTTCTTATGTTTGTTTTGTTTTGCTTTTTTGAGACAGGGTCTTGTTTTGTAGTTTAGGCTGGCTCTGAACTCGCTATGTAATACAGGCAAACCTTGAACTCACAGCAATCTTCCTGCTTCTGCCTTCTGAGTGCTGGGATTACAGGCATGAACCCAGCATTATGGTGTGTGGTTACTGGGGATTGAACTAAGGACCTTGTGCTTGCGAGGCAAACACCAGAACTACTGAGCTAAATCCCTGGCCCCTTCTGCTCTTATCTTTATAGCTTCTTCTCTCATAATAGATTTGGGCTCGAACCACTCTTCTTTTTCTAGAAGCTTGAAGTTCAATATTATGTTCTTCATTTGAGCTTGCTCTGTTTTTCTGATATCAGAATTCATCATTATAAATTTCCCTTGTAGGACTGCTTTCATTGTGTCTCATAAGTTCCAATATATTGTATTGGCATTATTGTTTAATGGTAGAAATTGTCTAATTTTTTTCTTTAATTTTATGTATGATCCACTGGTTGGTTGGGAGGGTATTATTTAATTTCCATGGATTTATAAAAATCCTTGTAGTGGGCCGGAGATTTGGCTCAGTAGTGCCAGCGCCTGGCTCCCAAGTGCAAGGTCCTAAATTCAATACCGGTAACCACATACAACAATGCTGGGTGTGGTGACTCATGTCCACCAGCAATCAATACCACATACCACAGTGCCGGGCAAGGAGGCTCACGCCTGTAATCCCAGCACTCAGGAGGCAGAGACAGGAGGATTGCTGAGTCCCAGGCTTGCCTGGGCTACACAGTGAGCTCAGGGCCAGCCTGAACTACAAAGCAAGACCCTGTCTCAAAAAAAAGAGAAATCTTTGTAGTTTCTTTTGCCATTGATTTCTAGTCTAGTCTAAGCATATTCTATGAGCTATTATGTGGTCTGTTTTGGAGAACATCCTGTATGCAAAACAGAATAATGTGTATTCTGATGCTGTGGGGTGGAACATTCTGCAGACATTATTAAGTCTATTTGTACTAAAGTTTTGTTCAGTTATAATATTTCTTTGTTGGTGTTTTTATCTAGTTGTCCCATTTTTTTGTGACTGTGGGGTATTGAGGTCCCCCATTAAAATTGCATTAGTGCTTATTTGATTTTTCATGTCTGTTGATACTTGTTTTGTGTAGTTGGGTGCACTAGTATTTGGTGCATATATAATTATTATATTTTCCTGTTGGATTGCTCCCTTGAAAAGGATATAATGACTTTATCTCTGTTGATCAGTCTTGGCCTGAAATCCACTTTGTTTCCAAAATGAATAGCTACTTTTGCTTTTTTTCTGGGTCCCTATTGCATGAAGTATTGTTTTCTGTCCTTGAACTTCACTTTATGAATTTTTTTCATTAAGTATGTTTCTTGTATGTAGCACATTGTTGGGTCTTGTTTCTTGGTCCATTCTGCCAGTCTTTTGATTAGCAAATGGAGACCATTTACTTTGATGGTTATAACTAATATGTTTTGACTTAGTCTTGTCATGTTATTTTCCTGTTGTTGGTTTCCTTTTTTTACCCTCTATTTAACTGCTTATCTTGCCTGATGGATTCATTCTGTTGGTGTTCATGGAGTGGTGGTCTTTGAAGTCTCTTTCTAGAATGTTCTTCAGAACATTTTGGAGTCCTAGTTTGATGGTCATGAATTTCTTCAGGTATTCTTTGTCATGGAAGTATCTTGTTTCTCCATCAGTTTTGAAAGACAGTTTTGTGGGTACATCAGTCTGGGCTGGAGGTTGTTTCCTATCAAGGCTTGAAGTATTTCACTTCAAGCTTTCCATGACTTGAGAGTTTGTGTTGAGAAGTCTGCTGTGATTCTGATGGATTTTGCTTAATGGGTGATGCGTTTCTCTTCTCTAAACCTTTTAATATTCTGTTCTTGTGTCTAATTTCTGGGATCCTGACTATTATATGCCTTGGTGTAAGGTATTTTTGATTGTGGTAATTGAAATTTTATATGGCTCATTTCTCTGTGTGTCAAATTACCGTTCCATGCTTGGGAATTTTTCTGCCATTACCATCATTCTGTGAACAGGGTTTTTTTTATATATATACTCATTTGTGCTATTATCTGTTTTTATTGACTCTGATCAATGTTATATTATTCTTTGCATTATCTATCAGCTGTTGGATTGATTTTTTGTGATCCCTTGACATTTTAAAGAAATCTTTATTTTCATGATTGTTAACCACAATCCTGTATTCTAGATCTGATATTCTGTCCTCACATTGGCTCTTTCTGCTGTGTGTACTTTCAGTTGAATTTTAAATTTCTGGATATCTGTTTGAATCTGTTTCATGGATTCTATTTATTTCTTGTGTGGGGAGCTTATGGTTCTCATCATTTTCCTAAGCTCACCTATTTTTTTTATCTGTATCTGCTGTAGAATCCCTAATGATGTCTTTCACTATGGTCACCATCTCTGTACTTACTGAGAAATTGCTTCTTATTTGATTTTTTTTCCAGAGCCTCATTCATCTACTTTGTTACTTCTGCTCCTACCACTTCAGATAGTCCAAAAGGTGTTTTCCAATTTTGTTCCACCTCATTGCCTGATGGGTTTGCCTTTGTTAACTTGAAAGTCTGGGGTTATAGCTTGCTTAAGTGTCTTTACACCTTCTATATTTTCTAGTTTAATTCCTGGGTTGATGCTTGTAAATTGCTTATAGAAGGTAGCATCATTGTTAGTACTGAGAACCCTTAGGAATTGACTACGTCTCAGAAATGTCTTCCAGGTGTAGCTGGATTTTGGGGTTTGTGTCTGTTGCAAAATCTTGTCTCTCTGATTTATTGGGGGTAAGAAATTACTGCCTACTTGGCCTAGTCCCTGGTTCTTTGGCACTGGTCTATAGTGTTATTTATGACCCTTAAGAAATTGGCATACTAAAAAGAACAATTGACTAGAACAATTATATCACATTGGCTAAAGTAGTACAATTAGCAAGAACAATAGCATCAGGTACAGACTAAAAACTGGCAAAATGTGGTAATTCTTTTTTTTTATTTTTTATTTTTTTTTTATTTTTGAGACAGGGTCTCGCTTTGTAGTTCAGGCTGGCCCTGAGCTCACTATGGTGCCCAGGCAAGCCACCACAAACTCAGCAATCCTCCTGTCTCTGCCTCCTGAGTGCTGGGATTACAGGCGTGAGCCACCACGTCCGGCATTGTGGTATGCGGTGTTGATTGTTGGTGGGCGTGTCTCCACGCCCAGCATTATATGTGGTTACCGGGGATCAAACTCAGGACCTTGCGCTTGCGAGGCAGGCGCTGGAACCACTGAGCTAACCCTCCGGCTCAAAATGTGGTAATTCTTAATTTGCCATCTTTACCTATTTTAACTATGTCTGTCATTATACAACAAAATCTAAACAAAACTAGAAAATTATGTATAGCAAACAGGCCTTTAGTGTGGTGATTTTACTCTCAGGGGAGAAAATTTAAAAGGGGTTAGGAGAGGAAAAAAATAGAGAAACAGAAGAAAAGATTAGATGCAAGGCTAGAGTGCAAAGGGAAATAACACAAACTTTGGGTAACTGGTGACGAAGACAAGAGAAAGAGAGAAGGAAGAAATAAAAAACAAGAACAGAATAGAACAACAAAAACCCAAGAAACAATGTTCATGTTTATATAAAAACAAGAATAATCAAGAAAAAACATAAGAAAACAAAAGCAGAAAAGAAAAAGGAGAAAATCTAATCCATTTCAGAACATATTTCTGCTGTCACTAGCAGATAGAGTCAGAGCCAAGGTTCATGTTGATTAATCCCAGCAGCCAGCCATCAATTTAAGTTAGAGAGTGGATAATCTCAACAAGCCTGCACCTTAGATCCACTGACGTTCAGGTTGATTTTTGGCCATGAGACTGGAACTCCATTTATTTAATTTGCAACACTTTGCATGCTTCCTGCTAGCTTGAACTTGGCTCCTTGACCTCCTGCCAACTTGAACCCAGTTCTGCTTTACTCTGATTGAGTCAGTTTACAACTGCTGAGTTCCAACCTTGGATGGTCCCTCTCCAAGATGGCTACCAGCCATTTGCCCTCTCTGGGTGTGTGTGGGGGATGTCTGAACCTAAGTAGTTCACCAGCCTCTGAAGTCCACTGGATACACTGTTCCATTCCACTGGTGCATTTCTCTGTGGAAGCCCCTAGGTTGGCCAGTAGTCACCATGTGTTTGCAGGTTCAAGTCACCTTTTCCATGCAATGAATCAGAGATCAGCAAGAAAATATTGCTTGCCACCTCCTTCCTCTGCACTGAGGTCTCTCTCTTTGCTTTCTGCGTGGGCTTCAATTCTTGCCTCAGATCCTTGCTGGGTCCCAGGGACCCATTTCCCTCCTTTTCTCCTTCACATAAATTCATAAATTGTATTCGTACATTTCAAAGTTGTCCAAATGCTTCATATCTACTGTCTCATTGTAACAACAGCTCAAAAACTTCACAATCAGTATTTACCTTTTCAGGTGAAGTTAAAGGACTTGCTCAAGGCCTTGCAGGAAGCAGGTTGTGTCTGAAATCCATTTATTTGAATTCAGACCCAAGGGGCTTTTGTCAGTACAATCCAGGCTCCACACACAGATGTGAAAAATTAATAAGTTCATAATTAAGTGCTACATAAATGCACCGAATGACATTGCAGATAGACAACAAAAGGTAGGGAATTATTTGGAGGATAGCTTCAGAATTTCTCCTGCCTTCTTTCCTGGGCTATGATAGGAATGACCTGACGCCAATAGCATCTCCCTGCACTGCCCATCTTCCCCTTCCAAATCCACGGGATGAACTCTGGATCCTAGGTTCATTTCTCAGAAGGCTGTATCTGCGTCTTGTTATCCATTCCTGTAAATCAAGCTGGCTTCCTAAACCTGTGATTTAACACTGCAATTGCTGGAGGCAGTGATGAAGTATGGAAAGCTGAAAGGTGTCAGGAAGGCCAGAGGACAGTCCAGAGATGGGACATGGTGGCTGACAATTGAAGTATTTGAACCTGCCATCTGAGAAATCATCTGAGAAATCTTTGAACCTACTATATATAGGGTTTGACCATAGGAACTTAATGTCCAAGTTGAAGTAGACAGACCATCCATGCAGAAGTGGAAATTATCCAGAATAAGGCAAAATAGAAGGAAGAAGGCAGTGAAAGCTGGAGCCACCTTCCACGGTGGCTGAGATGAAGTGATGAGGATGATGGTGGATGACAGCCATGAGGAAGTAGGAAGAAATGGCTGAAGGAATAGTCCTTGAAGGAACAGGAGCTTTCTGGTGGAAATAGTTGGAACATAGAAGTGGGAATAAAGAAGAACTCAAATCGACTTCCTGGCCCAGAAGAAATTGTGCTGAGTGTGAGGAAATAAATGAATGAAACTTAGTGGCTGTGTGAGAGAACTGTCCAGGAGAGAGGGTCCATATGTTAAGATGGATTGAGCCAGGAGGAAGAGCCATGTTCTGAGGAGGTGCTGATGACATGGAAAACTTGGTTGATTTCAGAGCATACAGAGAACAGCTTGAGGATGCACAGTGTGTCCATATTAGGGAAGGATGCACTGTCCAGGGTGATTGAGCTGTGGTGGATGTGCTGAGATGTGACAGTCTAAAGCCCAGACGCATGATCTGGCTCCCTGCTGTGTTTCCCCTCAGACACATCTTCCTCCTTTTCCTCCTCCTTTCTCAACCTCAATTAGCTCTTGAACCTCAGTCTATGGCGTCCCATTCATCCAGTGCCCACTCATCACAGATTTATCTTTCTCTCAATCTTAAAAGCAATAAGTCACCAGTTCTTACTGCTTCTGCCTCTTATTTGTTGAATATGCTCCTTCTCCCCAATTTCTGCTATGTGATCTGTCACCAACTCCTGGCCAGTACATTATTTTTCCATCCCTAACGTCTCCTGCTCTGGTGCCAGAGTGACCTAATGAAGTGAATCTGACATTATCACCTTTAACGCCTCCCTGGGAGGAGTCAGGATGGCAGAGTAGGGTGAGCCACATCAACCAGACACTCAGTTGATGCTTCCCAGAATGTGCAGGTTCTTGGAACCCCGGGCACAGGAAGGAGAAGCCCATTAGATAATACCTGTTGCCAGGGGTGTTTAGAAGAAGAAACAAAGTCAATTCTCACCTTCAGCAAAAACTGTATGGCAGTATGGGAAGAGTCTTATGCCCTAGGGGAAGAAGTTGGGGGAAGACCGAAGAAGCCAAGGAAACAGCGGCAGCCTGCCAGCTGTGACCTGTGCTCAGGCAGCTGCCGTCTGTGCCCAGCTGAGCACTTGCTGCCCTGGATCCATCTGTCCTGGTCCCCTTCCCACCAGAAGACAGAGCCTGGTGACTGAGATAACCATGGGATGGGGGCATCCTCAGATTAAGGCTCTAAGGCAGGCCTGGACCAGAAAACCAACCAGAAGACAGCAGTTGAGTGGGGATTGAGGAGTCCTGGGGAGAGAAATAAACAAGGTCTTGGCTCAAGAGAGGGACCTGGTCTCAGCCAGATGTGGGCAACCCCTGGACTACTATGACCAGGGGTGAAGGAGAGACCCCAGAGTGGCTCCAGAGTGAGTGCACTCCCTCCCCCTACCCGAGGGCTGCACTGCTCTGTGTCTGTGAGGTGTTTGCTTGCTCTCTAAACTCTACAGAGCTCAGCATCCATGTGGGATCCATCCCACCTCCCACTAGAGACTGCTGAGGGTCAAGGAGAGCCTGATCTAGCTCCACTCACGAGCACACACCAGGATGGAAGACACTCTCCCAAATTTGCTTGCTCTCTAAACTCTACAGAGCTCAGCATCCATGTGGGATCCATCCCACCTCCCACTAGAGACTGCTGAGGGTCAAGGAGAGCCTGATCTAGCTCCACTCACGAGCACACACCAGGATGGAAGACACTCTCCCAAAATCAGAGGCGGAGGCGTGTGCAGCCAGGCCTGCTCTGCTGCCCCACCCCCACTACCACCAACTGAAGGTGTCTGGGCGCAGGACTTGAGACAAAACTCAAAAGAGCCCAGAGCTAATCTAACAGAGCCTTACCTGCAGAGGGAACCAGAGGCAGACTTGGTGGCCCACCAGAGAGGACCCTATACTTTTTATTTTCTTTTCCTTCTCTTTCTCCTCACTTTTTCTCTTTTTCCTTTTTTCCAATCTCTCTGTCTCTGTCTTTATCTCTCTCTCCACCCCTACTCACCCCCACCTCTATATATGCATATTAGGGTTATTCCCACCAAAAGTAGTGTGTGGAAGATCCAAACACAAGCTTTCTATCAGTTTGTTAATTTGTTCTGAGCCTTTTACAGTTTGTCCCAATCTCCAATTATACCTCCCTCCCTTGCTCTTCTTTCTTTGCCCTGCCCCAAAGGCAACTTCTCAAATCCACATTCCTATTCTATTCCAGATATAAAATAGCAACACCTAAATCTTCTATCCTGACGTTCTGTGTTATCTGCTTTCTTCTTTCCTCTTTTCTAAACTGTTTTCTTTCTTTTCTTCTTCCTCACTCTCTTCATCCTCTATGTCTCTGCAGTACCAATCCATTCTCTTTCTGGGTTACAAAATGAAAAAAAAGGTATAAAAGTGTCAAGATAAATTTTAAAGTATGTGACTGATATATAGCTGGTTCTGTAGCTGCTCTTATAACAGATAATTGTTCTTTCCCTGCAGTGCAATGACTGTTTCAGTGTTGAATACGTCAGAGAAGGAGGATAAACATCAAAACAGCCACAACCAAGCACTCATCACTGAGAGATCTAATCAAGAAGATCTAATCAAAGAGGTCTAATCAAAAAGACCTCCGCAGTAATTTCAGAGTTTTTCTACTTTGACTGATCTATAGTTCTCAGCACAAAGACCACAGACACATGAGAAAGCAAGGCAAGAGGATGCCACCAAAAATTCCTCAGCTCCCAAAATGTTGCTCTCACAGTCATAGAAGTAGCAGAAGTCACAGGGAGAAACTCAAAACTAAGTAGTTGAAATGTTTGAAGAGGTCAAAGAAGAAACATAGCCGGGCGTGGTGGCTCACGCCTGTAATCCCAGCACT
>PVIC010034648.1:0-19415 GCA_004025085.1 Thryonomys swinderianus | reverse complement strand
TCAGGCTGGCCCTGAGCTCACTATGGTGCCCAGGCAAGCCACCGCGAACTCAGCAATCCTCCCGTCTCTGCCTCCCAAGTGCTGGGATTACAGGCGTGAGCCACCACGCCCAGCATTATATGTGGTAACCGGGGATCGAACTCAGGTCCTTACAGCTTGCGAGGCAGGCGCCGGAACCACTGAGCCAACCCTCCGGCCCCAATTTACTAATTTTTAATTGGTCTTTTATTTAGCTCACTCAAAAACTTTTATTTAAACAATATATTTCTAAAAATCCTAATCCTTTTACAAAACTATCATTTTTTAGTATTTTATTGGTTATTTAGTTTATTGGTTTATACATAATCTATATTCTGTATGTGAAATTTCAACGTCTCCTAGTCCTATGGGAGTCCGCTGACTCCCACTCATGGTGAACTTTTAATTTGGGGGTTTGGTAATCTTTTACTTTGATTCCATATTTGATCCATTAATGTGCGCAGAACCCAAGATCACAAATTAAAGATTCTTTCCTTCAGAGTAAATTTGTAATTGATTCTGCAAAAACCCGAGAGTACTAATGATGTGGACCACTTCTGCCCCCCTCCAAAAGTCCCCATCTTAATGTGGAAGCCTAAGTTTACTTCCCATTTTCCCAATTCCCCTGCTGAATTCAATGCACTCACACACACCCTTTAGGCTTGGAAATGTTTCTGGTCTTGTGCATACACACACACCTTAACTATTCTCCACTCTGATTTTAGCTCACTATTATGTTCACTATTCTTTCCACCCCTATGGAAACTTCTTTTTATCCTGGGGACTCAGCAAAGTTCTAATTGTTCCACAGTAGAAGAGCTCAGAGTTTAATCCCACAGTGAAAATTATTCTCACGCTTCTCTATGTCTGGTTCACATATTAGGTAACACTAGAATACCCTGTAGGGCACAGTGCGTGCATATGTGTGTGTGTGTGTGTGTGTGTGTTGTCTGTGTATCTGTGGGTTAGATTTTTACTGGTCAGCAAATACTATCTTTTGTTTCCTCAGTATGTAAGTCTCTGCCTTTTCTGTTAATGTTATATTCTATTATATAACTTACTTTTTGCCAGTGGGTTGTAGGTAGAAGTAACTGTTCTAGCCACTGGAATTTCTGCCATTTCTTCTGAATTCTTTGTCCATAGAGTAGTGTGTCCATGGTGGCCACTCACCCTTCACCCAGCATCTCAGAATGAAAGTTAGATAAAGTCTGCCTATAACCTGGAGCAGAGTCATGGCAGCAGAGTCACACATACACAGCCAGAACAATAGATGTTGTTTAGAATTAATGAAATTTGGGGGTAATTTGTGCAGCTACATTATCACAGGAAAGATAATACAATATGTCTGTACATTTCAAATAGCACTGTCCTTTGTATGTTTGTGCATGTGTGTTGAGTGGGATAGGGGAGCATCGTAAACAACTTTCAGACTCCAAAGGAGAGAGCAGTATTTGTACTGAGACCTCCTTCCTTCCCACTAAGTGGGACCATCTTGCTAAGCCCTTTCCAATAAAGCAGATGGGAAGTAGAAGACACTTTTTATTGTTACTAGGGAAATGTTACAGACTGAGATATTAAATATCCTATTTAATGCAGAAAAGCACTGCCTTTATTAGAGATAGAAATCACCTCTAGTGAGATTAAGAAGACAGAACTGGCCCTTTCCCCCCTGAGATTATGAACCCTGCACACACAAAAGGAAGGAAAATAAAGAAAATTCCCATTTCAGGGAATGGAATGTGGACCATCAAAGTTACTGTAGGAGAGAATCCTGCATGAAGGATCATAGACCAGTGGAATAGAGGAAGTATAGAACTAATGTCACCACCCCTTTATTCTTTTTTTTTTTTTTTTTTTTGTCTTTCAAAAATTTTTGCAGGGCCGGAGGGTTAGCTCAGTGGTTCCGGCGCCTGCCTTGCAAGCGCAAGGACCTGAGTTCGATCCCCGGTAACCACATATAATGCTGGGCGTGGTGGCTCACGCCTGTAATCCCAGCACTTGGGAGGCAGAGACGGGAGGATTGCTGAGTTCGCGGCGGCTTGCCTGGGCACCATAGTGAGCTCAGGCCCAGCCTGAACTACAAAGCGAGACCCTGTCTCCAAAAAAGCAAAAAAAAAAAAAAAAAAAAAAAATTTTTTTTGCAGTGGGCCTGGGCATTTAGCTCAACTGGTACAATGCTTGTCTAGCACAAGCCTTTGAATTTGATCCCCTGTACCACAAAATGAACAGACAATCACAAAGGCTTGTGAGCATTTTTAGGTGGTTGTATTTCTTCAGGGAGGAAACACACTGTTTTGGACCCACCCATTGGGATAAACCATCTGCAGCAGGTTGCTGTGAGAGGGAAGTCAAGGATGAGAGGATCAGAGGGAGGGATGTTGAGGCCCTACAAAGTGCCCAACAAAACACATTTGTAGAACTTGATGGCATTGCTGGGAATTCTCTGTACTACATGGTAAAGGAACCATTGAAAAATAATGACTTTCAGCCAACCCTCGTGATGGGACCTTGGACACAGTTGTCAGTATTAAAGGGAACAATGGTCCTTGGAGGATGAAGACAAACAACAAACAAATGGTTGCTTTTTCTTCCTTTAACTTTTTAAAACCTTAATATTCATATAAAAAGTAAGCAAATAATAAGCATGCAGCTTGATGAATGTTCACAATCCTAGCAGCTCTGCACGTCAGGCTCTGTGGGATTAGTAGTTCATCCCCATGAGACTGTCCTTACTCCAGATATCATACATGATATTATGTGCTTGGGTATCCATGTCTGTCTTATTTGGCTTAAAAGTTGGGGATTCACAATTTTCTATTCCCTTTGAGGTTTAATAATTTGCTACAACGATTCACAGGACTCAGGATATGATTTTGCATACCACTACAATTTTGTTATCATAAAGGAGATGCTTGGAATTGCTAAATAGAAGAGATGAAAAAGAGAAAGATATGGACAAGGGGTTCTTGGAGAGTCCATACCCTCTCTGGAGGTACCAGCCCCAAGAACCACTCTGTGTTCACTAGCCTGAAACTGCCCCAAACCTTGCCATTTAGGAATTTTTTAATGAAGGCTTCATTACATAGTCATGATTGGATCATGACTTACTAAGTCATTGGCAAACTCAATTTCTAACCCTTCTTCCCTCCCCAGAAGTCTAGAATTGAGGCTGAAAGCTTCAGTCCTCTAATCACACAGTTGATTCCTTTAGGAACCATCCCCATCCTGCAGATGTCTAGGGCTTTAATGGAAGCCACTTCATTAACTATCCTCAGGTATGGTTGCAAGAGACTTATTATGAATAATAAAAGATGTTCCTATTATCTCTTTCACCTATCTTAGCTTTTAGAAGCTATCAGAAAGTGAGAACAAAAATATATATTTCTTTTATATATAAAACCAAGAACTATTATGAACATTGCTTTTAAGAACATCCTAGCTTGTGTATTTTGCTAAACAGATGTATACATTTCAGTTGGATATAAACCCAGGAGTGGAATCGCTGAATTTCTTAAAAACCATCAGTTTTCAACAGGAACTTGGGATTAATTAATGTAACACACATACAGTAAAATATCTGAAAAATTAAAGATTCTGAAGTATAGAAAGGAGTATATTCTTAGACCTGCCAACCTTGAGAAATCATAGCTCTGTCTTTTCTATCAAACAAGAGTGCCTCCTCCATTAGCCCCTCCCAAACACACACTGAAATTATGAAAAACGCCTATTCAATTAAAACTCTGAGAATGTAGCTACAGAGCAAGACAACTTAACAGTAGCCAATGACTTTCTGTTCCCCACACCCTCTTCCATCCTACTTTTCCTCCACATCAGCAACTGCAGAGCTTCCTCTCTTAAGTTGGCTGCTTAACTAGCCAACTGCAGTATATCATAAGCCTTTGAATTCAGACAATTAATTTAAAGGATAGCTGCTTCTGATGCATTAAGGCTTAAATTCCACTTCCCCACAGCTCAGCCTGCCGGCTGCCTCATGTCTAAATACACTCACACCCTTCTGCAAAAGTGAACCTTAAACTTTGCCTTGAAATCTCTTGTTCAGGTTCTTAGTGCATTCTTTCCAACACTGACAATTTGAGTCTTGGGACATATTTCCAACACAATAAAAATTAACCAATCCTCAAATATAGTTCATCCTACTTACCTTTTTTTTTTTTTTAACTTGGAATTGAACTCAGGACCTTTTACTTGCAAGGCAGACACCAGAACCACTGAACTAAATTCCTGGTCCTATTTACCTTTTTTGTCTCAAAGAACTGAAAATGAATCCTATCTCTAGGTGATAAATCTAGGTTAAATTTTTTTCTGAATTGCTAGTGCAGTTTAAGTACAATTTTTACTTCTAATTACTACATGGTTTTGAGACAAGTCTTCTATATGGTATATTTTATGGCCCAGAACAGGCTCTGTCTTGGCAAAAGTTGAAAGTGCACTTCTGCTATCATTGGATGAAGCAGTCTATAGATGTGCATTATATCCATTTAATTGGTATCATTGCGTTTAACTATGTCCTTGTTGACTTGCTGTCTGCTAGATTTACTTCCTTCTGATAGGTGGTGTTGTAAGCAGGAAATTCCTCTAAGCTCCTTGAAGCTCTATCAATTTTTGCTTCATGTTTTTTGATACTGTCATTAGACACATACATTTTAAGGATTATTTATATAATTTTTTTGAGAACTGACCTCTTTATCATTCCATAATGCTCCTCTTCATCCTGGATAACAATTCTTGCTCTGAAGTCCTTGTCACTTTCTTTTGAGTAGCATTAAAATGGTGTATATTTCTCTCTCCACTTTTCCTTTTGTAGTACTGGGGATTAAACCAGGGCCTCAGCATGTTAGGCAAGTTCTCTACCACTGAGATACATCCCCATCATTCTAAATTTTTTATTTTCAGACATGCCAAGTAGGTTGTCTAGGGTGGCCCTAAACTTGGTGATCCTCCTGCCTCAGTCTCCTGAAAAGCTAAGATTGCATATGTGTATCACCACATCCAGCTCCATTTACTTTCATTCCTTATGTATCTTTTTTATTTAAGGTGACTTTCTTCTAAACAACATATAGTCGGGCCTTTTTTTTCATCACCATGGATCAAATCTGGATCTCATGCGTGCTAAATAAGTGTTCTTCCACTGAGCTACATCCCAGTCCTTGCTCTCCTTTTTTATCTACTTTCTTAATCTCTTTCAGTAGAGGCCTTTAAACTATTGATATTTAGAGTTTACCAATATAATTGGAGTACTATCTACTATATTTGTTACTAGTTATGTTTCTGTTTGTTGTCTATGTTATCCTGACTAGGCTAAAGAGTACCCACACACCTATTGGACCCTTGTTTCCAGGTGTGATTGTCAGGGTATTTCTAAAACAGACTAGCATTTAAATCAGTAGACCACATATGGTCTGTCCTCACCAATGTGAATGGGCATTATCCAAACTGCTTAGTGCCCAGGTAGAACAGAGGCAGAAGAAAGTTAAATTTTATTTTTCTTCTGGAGCAGGATGTCTATCTTCTCCTTCCCACTGACTCACAGCTCTAGGTCCTCTGACCTTCACAGTCCAGGATTACAATATCAGACCAAAAGGTTCTTAGGCCTTTGAACTGAGACTGAATTACAACACCAACAGTGTGGAAGAACAGTGAGTTCTTCAAACCTTCAATGTGATTTCTATAATTTGTATCATAAAGAAGACTCCCCACTTACCTAAGAAGAACTGAGGTGTAAGAAATGAAAAACCTGTAGAAGGCTTAATTTTCCTGTCATCAAGAAGAAAGTTTTCCATCCCCCTACATCACCTCTTTAAACAGTATGTGAGCTGGATAAGAAGCCAAGCTCTCTCATCTCAATTTGGTTAGGGAAAAAGCAAGATTTGGGATTGGTAAATCTCTGAATCAATAAAACTGTTCCATTGCCCAAATCTTAAAGATCTGTGCAGGAAAGTGTGGCTTTGAGGTGTGGCAATGCTTCTTTAGCCATGTCTCCTTTATTATTATTTCTCTGTATGTGCATATGTTGCTGAGGACTGAACATATCTATAATTTTAAATAAAACTCATTTGCTCCCTTGTGACTCATGCAAAATTTAATAAAAGCCTAAGTCAAGAGATTCTACTGTTCCTTCTCTTCTCAAGGATTGAATCCTTGGAGAACAAAGAGCAGGATAAGTTTAGTTGTAGTTCACCTTTTGGCAGTGGTTACTGATAATGCTTCTGTTATGCCTGGACTATCATTTAAGCAAATTTACTTTCAACTCACCATTGAGCTCACCAAAGACAAGTAATCCTCCTTCAGCCAGCAAGGCTGAAGATTAAGCCAAAGTAGGCAAGTAAGTGTATCCCAAGGTTCAGCTGTTGTGCTGCTGTTTACATCCATTACTGCCTTTCTAGCAAGGTTCCACAGCTTATGCTCCTCTGAAAAGGATCTATGCCTTCATTAGCATTCCTCTCTGCTGTGCCATATACTGTCAGGCTGAGGCATGGCATTATAAGATTAAAGCTGCAAATTTCACCCTTCTCCACCAATAGAGCCATCTAGGATTGGCCTGTGAGCAGCTGTGCTAGTTTTTGAAGGGAATGGAGTGGGCACCAATAAGGAGTATAAACCACCACTATGTAACCGTTATAAAATCTGAACTCAGGAGTTTAGTTTTGAATCAGGACCCAAATGGGTACAAAGGAACACAATTTTCAGAGTCTCCAATGTGGTGTGTTTTTACAGAGAGGCTATGAGTATGGCTGCAACATAGCATTCCAGTTGACTGTTGTTGCATAAACAGCCTCTAAAACTCATCAGGTGCAACAAGAGCACTTCTTACCTCATTTACTTTTGAGCTGATTTCAGTGGCTCAGGCACATGTCTGGGTATCAACCAATCTCAATGGAGGTGGCTGGGGTGACCTCTCTTCTTGCATGTAACCTAGCACCCAATGGTTAGCTGCTGCACATTTTCTCATGAGGATGATCAAATAAAAAGAGCAAAAGTTCATGAGTGCAGTCCAAACTTCTGCTCAGTCCTCTTCCATGATGTCCTGTTTACTGAAACAAGCTATATGTGGAAGACCACATGATGAGGTTACATGGCAAAGGACACAGAAAGAAACAGAAAATAATGTACCACAACCTACCAGATGGGACAAAAAGATCTGACAGACAGATTTCTGATTTATGATGAAGAAAGGAAATGAGCCATTTTGTCAGCTACATATGGGACTTAGCAGATTCTGGAAGTGCATTTAGAATCATCTAGAGAGTGGCAATGAACCTATGGTGTATGTGTGACAGTAGGCTGGTTTGCTATCATTGAAAGTTCTAAAAGGTTCACCACCACTGGTATAGACCAACAATTTTCAGCCTTCCTAAGGTCTAGATATTTTGTAAAAAATGTGTGAACATTTTACAAGCATTCTGTGAAACTACAGTTTGGGTCCAGAATGTTCCCCAATTTCCTATTTGGTCCCCAGCTTGGCTTTCTTGACACATGGTGGACACTTTGAGAGGTACGACCTGAAGGGAGGACTGTGTGTCCTTGGGGTCACTGTCTCAAAGGAGACAGTGAAATGTTGGCCCCTTTCTCTCCCACTTGCTATCTATCTATCTATCTATCTATCTATCTATCTATCTATCTATCTATCTATCTATCTATCTATCTATCTCTTTCTCTAGTTTGCTTCCCAGCTACAAAATGAGTGGTTTTGCTGCTTGGCTCATTCTTACCATGATGCCCTTGCAAAGCAACAGGATCAGCCAGTCGTGGACTAGACCAGACACAGTGAACTTTGTAGAGATGTGATATGCATGCCATAAGTTCAGCATCACTAGACTAGACTCTCCCAAACTGTGAGCCTAGATTAATACATAGTCTTTGTAACTTGATTGTCTCAGGTGTAGACTACAGTAATGGACACCTACCTAACCCAACAGGGACTCTTTAAAAGCCAGTTGTGAGCCAAGTGAAAAATCTCTAAACTAGATTAATATTGTATCCTATAGGATCCTACTTCATCATCCCAGGTGCAGAAACTGAGTTACGATACGATTTCCTTATGCTCAAAGAGATCTTTCTGCTGGTATAAGAACTATACACTAAAGTGAATTTGCTATCAAATCTAGGTGAATATACACAAAACTATAGCAGTGCACTGTTTAAGAACCTCCAGCAGGATATCTCACCCTGTATAAAAGCCTCCTTCTTTGTGCAATCTTCAAGGCCACGCCAGGATGATCACTGCCCACCTTGCGAACCCTGTGTTCATCTCCCTCTCCTCTTGCCTCAGCACCTAGCCAGGCAGCTATCTGTGCTCTCCTTTACTGTTGTTCCCTCTGCTGAGCACTCTCCTGCATATGCACATTGCTTACTGGGCTCCATACCAGCAGAAGCCTTTGCTGAACACCACCCCTCACTTATTCTTGTTTCATTCATTCATTTGGCATTAGTTTTGAATAAGCATTTGCTTTTCCTCTCCTCTGATAGTCAGCAAAACTACCTGAGGGCAGGGACTTTATTTTGTTATCCAAAGCATCTCAAAGCAAGCCTGAAATAAGCGGCACAGAAATAATACTGAGTAAACTGACATGTTACCCTAAAAGATATACATCTAAAGAGGAGAAAAACACCAAACTGTAAGTTTCTAAAACTCAGAATAACAAAGAAAATAGAACCCTCTGGGTGGGGAGGGGTGGGTGGGCAGGGATGTGGGTAAAAAATGAGAATTGACCTGTGTCACATATTGGTACAAGTTCCCCAGTGTTGTGTGTGATTGTGAGCTGTGTATATAACGTACCAATAAAGTTTACTGAATAATAAAAAAACAGAACCCTCCAGATAGTTCTTTGGATGATTTTAAGAATCTTTTTTTGTTTGTTTGTTTTTGAGACAGGGTCTCACTTTGTAGTTCAGGCTGGCCCTGAGCTCACTATGTAGCCCAGGCAAGCCTTGAACTCAGCAATCCTCCTGTCTCTGCCTCCCGAGTGCGGGGATTACAGGCGTGAGTCACCACGCCCCGCACTGTGGTATGTGGTATTGATTGCTGGTGGGCGTGAGTCACCACGCCCAGCATTCTATGTGGTTACTGGGATCGAACTCAGGACCTTGCGCTTGCGAGGCAGGCGCCAGAACCACTGAGCTAATCTCCAGCCCCTGGATGATTTTAAGAATCTTAATGTTTAATATCAAAGTAAATAATGACAGTTCATCATATCAAATGATGATGGTTAATTAGCCACAGGTAATTAACCCTATGGGTGGAGTTTTATTATTTAGAAACAGATCTATTGGTGTAAGTGGAAATATTGTGCGAAACAAAGCTCTGGAATGAGAACCTATAACTGATGGGTCGATGCATACTGATCTTTGGGCTCTTGGGTCACTTCACAGGTGAGTACCATAACACTTGGTTTCTGAGTGTGAGGCTTTGTTCTGTGTCACCAAGCTAAGGTTTGGAACATTTTATAAAATGCTGAATGGAGATGGCGGGTTGGTTGTAAGGAGGTTATAAGGTGTCATTAGCTGTAATCGATGGAGGCCCTAATTTCAGAGGTTAACAAAGATTTGCTTTGGGTTTGTATGCCATTTTCCAAAGTCATTCTGAACTGACAGATAAATGTGTAGCCCTCGTGCTGGCACCTTTTATGGGTGGTGCAGATGGATGAAAATCAGCCACAAAGGAGATCCCAGTGTTATCGTTAATGGTGACTTTGTATAACAGATGTTGTCTACATATTAGGGGAAGCTGCTTAATTTGTCTCTTGTGAACATGAAGCCTCTTAAAACTATTATGTACTAAACATTGTCTGGAAAATTCCATTCTTTTATAACCCAGTCCTCCTTCAGGAAGAGCAGCAGTTTAGAATTAGAAGAATAAAAGAGGAATTCAAATGAAGAAAGACTATGTCCATTACATTTGTACTTATCATGATTATGATGAAGAGAAGACCCCCCCAAAGAAGTCATTATGGTATTGCCAAGGGAAAATACATGTTTTAAAACAAAAGTCTAAGTGAATAGGTACAAAGCAAGTGATGAGAAATTAGGGTGAGAGAGGAGGTGGAGTTTGTCTCTTGTCTACATGCGAGCATCCCCATTGATGTCCTGTCTAAGAACACAGTGGGGACAAAGAACTAGAAATCTTCCATGTAATGGCAGGAAAGTGATTTTATTCCACTCACCATCTGGTCAGTTCAGCCTATTTTTTAGGCAAAGGATTAGTCATTTGTTGAGCATGTTAAGCCCTAATTTCCATAAGGCCTTACACACACACACACACACACATATGAGTTCTGATAATCCTACAACATATTTCTCTACCTTGTATTCTCTAAAAATATGTACAAATTACATTTTCATTTTGGAGCATCTCTGGAGAAATTTGCATGCATATCATATTGATGGCCTGTACATTTTTTGCAGTAAATAAAAGGAGACTTTCACAAGACCATAAAAAAGAATGCTGCATATTAAGGAAACATAAATTGGTATAACTACTTAGGAAAGAAATTTGACAATTTAATTAAGAACCAACAAAACTTCAAATATTCTGCCCCAAAATGTAATTTCTGGGAATCTATTCTTAGGTGGTTCAAAATAATAAAAAGAATGTGACAAAAATACATTTTTATAATAGCAAAAATGGAACCAAACCCATATGTTTGAGTTATAGTTAAAGAAATTGTTATCTGACAAAATACTCTAGCTAATAAAATTATGAATAAGAGTATGTAATAATGTGGATATTTATGCTCATATTAATTGAACTACATGCATGTGTGATGATGATTTATGTGCTTTAAAATATGGACATGAGATGGGACAATAGGGAAATCTACCTTAGAGACGAGTATTTTTGTATAAAAGGGAACTTTAGAATCGAAGCTTACTATATTTGAAGAGTAACTCCCCAGTAAGCACCAGCTAGTATACTTTAGAAGCAGTTTCCTGAATATTAAACTGCTTTATTATGCACTTATACCATTCTTGCCATATTTGTAGATTATTCATAGATTGTCAATGAAAATAAAATGAGTGCTACATCAGCACTCATTTTAATGCTAGAAACAGCACCCTTGTTTCTCCTTTTGATGTAGGGGGCCACAGTATAGAAGACCTTCCTCTGATTCCCAAGAAGCCTCCGGGTCCTCACAGCAGAGATGGTATGAGAACTATTTTGAAATGTTTCCCACAAATTAATTCCCCAGTGCAGGATTGTTGTTGCTCTACACTCTCATCAAAGTGGACAAAGGTTCACTGACTCAGGAGATTAAATAAAAGCACCCAACTGCCCACTTCTACAGCACAATGCTAAAAGTAAAGCAATACAAACGAGATTAGCCTGGCCCCTTGCAAGTAGGACACACAAGTTGCTGAGGCATTTGTATTTAAAATAAAGACCCACCAGTGCCTGAACTTTGAAGGTCGGGACAAGAACACCTGAGGCCCACAGGTCCCAGTTGAGATCTGTGGCTGCCAAGAGGCCCCAAGGCTTGGGGCCAGGGAACATTGACCTGTGCCCAGCCTCACAGTCAAATGCAACCTTCCAACATTAAAGACAATCTCACTTCTTTGGTTGTTATTACCAATGCTGTATAGTTCAGGCACTGCAGAATAATTTAGCTGAGAATATTTTATCACAAGCCTTTGCCGCTATACTAGCAATAAGAAATTCTTAGTTTAAAACTAAAAACCTCTGTGCCACCTGTAGACTCTGCAGAATGGAAAGGTTATTGGCCGGGGAGTGCACATGCAGAAGAATCCTCTTCACACAGTGCCACAAGGGCTGGCCTTGGGCTCTTGGAAAACACCAGGCCCAGTGCTGGCCCTCCAAGACCCTGGAGACTGGTAGAGGGACACAGCGGATGTAACCACATGTAGCAGGCACCACAGAAAGGCAATACTGTGGGTCTATGTGGACAGTGTACACTCATTATCTCTGATCTTTTCTCTTTTTTAGGAGTGGTGTGACTTTACAGTAAATAAAATTTTCAGTTATTTTTAGGGGGACAGGAACTGCCAGTAGAGGTCCATGTTACTTTTTTTTCTTACTAGAGTTTTTCAAACAACCTATGATTATTACTACAGATAAGTAATAAGCTATTAGGTGATGATTTTTGATGCTTAGCTAGGGCTCCCATCTTCTCCTGTGAGCACTGTGGATGAACACTTTTCTTCTCAAAGATCAGTGCCCTCTTTTGCAAAGGGGGCAAAGGTTTCTCCTTTCCAATAGCCGTTATCACCTGGGTTCTGTTTGAGTTTCAATCTCTCTTCTACTTTGAGAAAGGAAGAGAGGGAGCCCTGGAAGGTTAGAGGATTCTGGACACAAAGACTGACTTCCTGCCATGAATGAGCCTATGCAGCCGAGCAGAAAGGGAAGGAACCATTTGTCTCCAGGGAACCATTTGTCACTGTCCTTTAACCGAGGGCTGGTTTCTCTGTGTGCCCTTCCCTGGCCCATTCTCTACCCTTCTCTCCCCGCTCTTCTTTGTGCCAGAGACTGAGCTCTCTGGGCCCTAAGATATGTGCTTTTGAGCTCTCTGGCTTGCAGCAGAAGGGAAAGCAATAGGAGGTGGGGGCTATGGTACCACGACTTCCACCAAGGCTGAAGATCCAGAAAAAGGAAGCAACACTTTTTTTTTTTTTTTTTGGAGACAGGGTCTCGCTCTGTAGTTCAGGATGGCCCTGAGCTCACTATGTAGCCCAGGCAAGCCGCTGCAAACTCAGCAATCCTCCTGTCTCTGCCTCCTGAGTGCTGGGATTACAGGCGTGAGCCACCATACCGGGCACTGTGCTATGTGGTATTGATTGCTGGTGGGCGTGAGTCACCAGGCCCAGCATTCTATGTGGTTACCGGGATCGAACTCAGGACCTTGCGCTTGCGAGGCAGGTGCCGGAACCACTGAGCTAAATCTCTGGCCCATGGAAGCAACACTTCTTGAAAATGAGTCATTATAAGATCATATATACTCTCAAATTTCATTAGTTTTTTTTAAAGCCAGTATTTTAAGAAAGTTGATGCCTTTATTAAAGGCTTTGTCTTTGATTAAAAGAATTATTTTTATTAGATTTAGAATATCTTAGACTCTCATTTGACTGAATCAAGTTCAAAACAGCATGAAGTTGGACATGTAGAAATTTACTTTTAAATGTTAAATGACAGTATGTGAAAAGTTGTAGAACTTGAAAACTATTACAATTTCAACTTTTGTATTTAACACTTGGTGTAACATAAAAATGTCTCTCTAATGAACTAAATAATGATACTTGCTGATATAAAAATAGCTATAGTAATAGTGCTGTGTACAACTCTGTTTCTCACTGCATTTTTTACTATTTCTCCATATATATTTCTACAAAAGAAATTACCAGGTCTAAGGCTATAAACATTTCCCACTCTTGGTGTACAACACCAAATCCTTCATATTTATCCCAATTCATGCTCCCACCAGCCAAGATGAAACCCTCAGGCTCAGCAGAGCCTCAACAGCATAATACATTCTCTTTCAAATTTCATAAACAAAACAGTACTTTGTTACCATTTTAATTGACATTTGTTTCATTAGAGATGACCCCAATTTTTTTACATATTTGTCATGTTTTTTTGGTTTTTTTTTTTTTTTTTTTTTTTGAGACAGGGTCTCGCTTTGTAGTTCAGGCTGGCCCTGAGCTCACTATGTAGCCCAGGCAAGCCTCAAACTCAGCAATCTTCCTGCCTCTGCCTCCCGAATGCTGGGATTACAGGCGTAAGCCACCACACCTGGCTTTGTCATGTATTTTTATGTTGTAGAATTACCTGTTCTTGGGCCGGAGGGTTAACTCAGTGGTTCCGGCGCCTGCCTTGCAAGTGCAAGGTCCTGAGCTCGATCCCCGGTAACCACATATAATGCTGGGCGTGGAGACACGCCCACCAACAATCAACACCGCATACCACAATGCCGGACATGGTGGCTCATGCCTGTAATCCCAGCATTCGGGAGGCAGAGGCGGGAGGATTGCTTAGTTCGAGGCTTGCCTGGGCTACATAGTGAGCTCAGGGCCAGCCTGAACTACAACGTGAGACCCGGTCTCAAAAAGCAAAAAAAAAAAAAAAAAAGAATTACCTGTTCTTGATCTCTATGAAGCTGTCTATAGAAATTCTAGTGTACAAATCCTTTATAATATAATTTAAAACTACCATATGTGGAGGTCATGAAACTTCCTATCTTTACTTTTCTAGTAGTTATAATGTTTTTAAGCATAGAGATAAAAGTTTATAAACTGAAGTTGATCTTTATCATTGTAATTACTTTCATTGGTTTTATGTACAGAAAACTTTTCCTCTTCCAGAGATCAGTTAAATATTTATCAAAACAATTTTTACAAATAATAATTTTTGTTTAATCCTATATTCATCAGAAATGTACATAGGATCTTGATAGAGGAGAATCTATACTTTCCTTCAAATAGCTTACAACTGTCTCAAAGCATCTACTGAACTATCCCCATCAGACTCATTAATCAATGATGTTTTTCTTTTCAAATACTGTTTCCATGTAAAATAAAAGCTATTTAGAGGGTCCCTACTCTGCTATGCTTATCTGGTTACTTTTATGCCATTCTGTTTTAATACTGTAGTTTAAAAGTGTACTTTTTAATTTAACATAATTTAATTTTTAGAGAATCTACTATCACTGGCTTGAAAACACCTGCCTTTTTGTCTTTTTTTGATGTACTTCAAAATTATTTTCTCAAAACAAACCTTAAACTGCATTAAATGAGTTTATCTGAATTTTATTATCCAACTTAGACATTCTTTCCACACAGAAGTCTTCAATATTTAGTTCCTTTTATAGTTCTCCTTTATTGTTGGGAGTTCTTAATATTAGATTTGCTTTTAAATCTACATGCACTGATCTTGTTAGTTGCAACATTTTCAAATTAGGTGTTACACAAATGGTCCTCAAACTCTAAAATGATCACTTGATTTATTTTCCTGGATGACATGCACATGTATTTTCATATCAGTTTTAATTATACCACCTCTGATTGCCTATTTTAGATTTTAGTCTATACAGGAAAAATATACAGAAGAAATAGCTCCAAGGCTAGAAAAAGAATGACATGGATATGTAGATGAAAGGGGGTGAAAGGAGAATCCTGTTTGTCTGAACTGGATCATGGGTACAAGTGTTGGCTCAACTTTCCCTAAGTAGACATAGATACTTAAGCCACTCAACTCTGTAATGGCTATTCAGTTTAATGTGCATGTTTCTATGTAAAACTGAAATAGCAAATGTTTAGAGTCCTTTCTGAATGTAACTTTTCTCATGATGTCTTGGGTTGGGATTAGTTTTAACATCAGAGTTTCTACAACATTTTGGTTTTGCCTCATATGGGCTAGCTGTCACACGTCTGATACTAAAATTACTGAAGAACACCTTTCCTCCATAAGGAAAGGGTGCATATGAAAATACAACATTGTATGTGTATGGTTGCTATTATTATAATGTACAAGTAATCCTCACAACTGATTTTTTTTCAGAGAAACTCCTTTTCCCTAAGATTTGGACTTCATATTGGTGACTTCATTTCATCCTTGGAGAACTACAGACAGCTTATTTGTTACTACTGAATACTTCAATGTCATCATTGGTTAATTTACAGAATAGGGGCAAGAATTACATTCTAAACTTTAAAAAACTATCTTCTTATACATCTCTTAACTGAGAGCACTTGTTTACAACAAAAAGCTTTCATTATCTTCACTTAGGAGAAACAAATCTAAATACAGAACACTACTAAATAATATGTGAAGTTTTAAAAACAGTACAATCACCATGGCATATCAGAGAAAGTGTTTTACAGATAACACTAGTTTTCAATCCTGTTTATAGATTTATATAACAATATAGACAGAATTTACTTAATAAACAGAAACACTTTCTTATGTGCCTCTTAGTCTGCATTTGAATTTTCCAATGAGATTCACAGGAAATTCCAACTGTGTCCTAATTAAGTACTTAATTATGACCAGTGGTTTTGAAATTTTTCAACATTTTGCTTAAGTTCCACTTCAGATATATGGTGGTCAACCTCTGTATCATCTCTCAGCAAATGTACATCCTGCAGCAAATGCTGTCAGCAGGTTTCTTACAGGGCTTTGGTCATATCCTGCAAGAGAGCTGAGCAGGCAGGTACCTGGCCCTCACTCCAGAGCACTGGACTATCTGTGGCTGGACAGGTAGCCATGTACTTTCATGCAGCACTCTAAGTAATTTTTTGAAGGCTTTTAAAGAGGTTGAGCCACACAGGACTATTTGTGAGTGCTTGGTGTGCAGCACTTCAGATTGATATTCCAGCAATTTTCATATTGTTCAATACCATTTTGAATATCTTCTCCTAGATTTCTGAATTTCACCATGAACAGCACTTTTTCTTTCACCACTCCTTCTACCTACAGCATCAACCTCTATTTCTCCTTATAACCTTTATTTTCTTCCAGTTAACAGCAATATTTCAATGATTAGTTGCTCTTCTAAAGATACATTATAGACAAAAGGATAAAGTATATATGTTACCTTAAAACCAGGAAACAGTCTACTATAATACTTTGAAGAAGGTTGACAGGTTCCTGTTTTACTTTGAATAAGCTTTGGAGAAAACAGAGATATTAAATATTCAAAGAGGTGAAATGATGAACTTTCTCATAACTGTAGGAACCTCGAGGACAAAGAGGAACATAGGAACCTCCACAACTGCAGCTCCTGTCAAGAGCTACAACTACCCCAACCTTTTAAGTACAAGTAAATCTATAAATAATTCTAGAATTAAAACAGATTGCATCTTCTTGAGGTTCCTGGCTCAGGCAATTAATGTCATCACCAAATAATAAAAAAGATTCATGGCCATCTATGTTGTTCTTTATATGTCCAACCCTGTGATTAATATCTGTATGGACTTAGTCATTCAAGCCACACTATTACCCATTTAGGAAGATGCTTTTTTTTTTTTTTTTTTGAGACAGGGTCTCACTTTGTAGTTCAGGCTGGCCCTGAGCTCACTATGGAGTCCAGGCAAGCCTCAAACTCAGCAATCCTCCTGTCTCTGCCTCCTGAGTGCTGGGATTACAGGCATGAGCCACCACATCCAGCCCCACTTCTCTTTTTAGCTCAGCTTCCTTCCTGTCAACTCCACTAGTCCAGTAATCAGGGGTTCCTAATAATTACCCAGGTGGACCAGGGACTTTCTTCTCTGTGCCTTTGCTCAAACTCTTTTCCTCTACCTCTGTCCCCCATTTTCTACTAAACAAAAACCTGTACCTCCTCCAAGACCCCACCCAAGTGCTCTCTCCTTTGGGAAGGCTTCCTTGACTCCTGGAGTGAAAAGTATTGGCTCTCATAAGACTGTTTGTACAGATCTACGCTCCTTCATCACAGGTCAGAAGTACAACCTGCTCTGAAAACCAAAACTATTTGTAATTTTGACACAAACTTTTTTGGTGGCCTAACCTGATATGAAATTATTTGGAGGTAGTGTGGATACTCTCAGTTCAACCTAAAAATATTACATTCACTTTAGAAGCTGAAATGGGTTTTGACTGCCATATGTAGCCCTGAGTTCCACTAGGGGACCCATTATGTCAAATGGAATATGTCACATGGTCCCTTAAATTGTGAACTCCATAGCACACCTGGAAGCAGCTGTAGTTCTTTACCTAGCACTTGGCCTGTGGTATGTGTGGTTGTCATCTCACCAGCAGTCCAAGGGCAGGAGCTATGACACCTTTGCCTCCAGAAGACAAGGCACCTAAGTGGCTGACATCACCAGCTTTCATACAAAGCAATAAGAACCATGAGGTCTGAGTTCAGACCTTCCCTGAAGTAGCACAACTGCCTAGGACCAACTCCCCGCTATGCACCACCAAGTGTAGCCCGCTTTACCCTTGATGGCTTCAACTGTGTCCAGATTCTCTACTTTCCTTATTGCTTCTTCTCATTTTATCCAGAAGAAAAATCAGATCTTCCTACACTCTTTTTAAAGAATTTTTATCTCATGAACAGAGAGAGAGAGAGAGAAAGAGAGAGAGAGAGAGAGAGAGAGAGAGAGAGAGAGAGAGAGAGAGAGTGCTCTTCTATACAGTAATGAAACAAATAATAAGGCCAGAGATTTAGCTCAGTGGTTCTAGGGCCTGCCTCGCAAGTGCAAGGTCCTGAGTTCGATCCCAGTAACCACATACAAAGCTGGGCGTGGTGACTCATGCTTGTAATCCCAGCACTCGGGAGGCAGAGACAGGAGGATTGCTGAGTTTGAGGCTCACCTGGGCTACATGGTGAGCTCAGGGGCAGCCTGAACTACAAAGCGAGACCCTGTCTCAAACAAACAAACAAACAAAAAAATAATAAAGGCAAAATAAATAGTTTTGAAAAAATCATTTGTAAGTAGCCCAGTTATAACTCATTCAGACAAAACTCAAAAACAGATACTAAAACTGGTGTTTGCCTAATGAGGAGTGGGATAGTGACATGGTCTCCAAGTATCTCTGCACAAAGCACTTAGTGACACAGGGGACGTACCTCCTTTGCAGTCTCTGAGCACAAAGAAACTTGGCAGGCACCATGTAGCCCAGGCAAGCATTAAATTCAGCAATCCTCCTGCCTCTGCTTCCTGAGTGCTTGAATTACAGGAGTTAGCCACCAAGCCTGGCATTTGTGGTATGTGGTACTGATTGCCAGTGGGCGTGAGTCACCATGCCCGATATTGTTGTATGTGGTTACTGGGAATCGAACCAGGGACCTTGCGCTTCCTAGGCAGGTGCTGGAACCACTGAGCTAAATCTCTGGCCCTAAAACACTATTTTTTGATAATTAACATCTTTCTCTTTATTCTTTTCAGATTTTTTGCCATACCTTTGATCCAAATTATAGATATTCATCACTTTGCTTTTTCTATGAACTTTATGCTCCATTAGTTTGGTTTTTTTTTTTTTTTTTTTTTTTTTGAGACAGGGTCTCGCTTTGTAGTTCAGGCTGGCCCTGAGCTCACTATAGAGCCCAGGCAAGCCGCCACGAACTCAGCAATCCTCTTGTCTCTGCCTCCTGAGTGCTGGGATTACAGACGTGAGCCACCACACCTGGCATTGTGGTATGCGGTGTTGATTGTTGGTGGGCGTGAGTCTCCACGCCCAGAATTATATGTGGTTACCGGGGATCAAACTCAGGACCTTGCGCTTGTGAGGCAGACGCCGGAACCACTGAGCTAACCCTCTGGCCCTCCATTAGTTTTTATACTGAAACCTTCGATTCACTTAGAATTATTGTGATGCTTAATGTAAAGGTCCAATATTAACTTTCTCCATATGACTAGTTGTCTTAACATATATCTCCTTTCTTCCATCTAAGACACTAAGATGTTATTAT
>PVIC010034647.1:0-19491 GCA_004025085.1 Thryonomys swinderianus | reverse complement strand
AAAAAAAAAAAAAAAGATTATTCCTTCCACGGGAAATCATTCTGTTCTTATGGTGAAGAACAATGAATCTTCTTCTAATAAGAAGAACATTTCTAATGCCAGGCATGGTGGCTTACACCTGTAATCCCAGTACTCGGGAGGCAGAGGCAGGAGGATTGCTGAGTTCAAAACTAGCTTGGACTACATAGTGAGTTCAGGGGCAGCTTGAACTACAAAGTGAGACCTTGTCTCAAAAAAAAAAAAAAAAAAAAAGAGCGCCTTTAATTCCATGTGAACTAAACATACTTTTCCTGTGGGCTCAGTGTGAACCATTCTGAATCTTGTATCAGGGGTTGCAAAACAGAAAGACAGAGGCTTTGTCTCTGTCTTTGGTGAAGCATTATCCAAGCACATCAGTCTCCCTGTCTACTTTGCCTTCTGACATAATTCTAGACTCTAACTTTATCATCTTACTGTGTTTCTGCAGTAGTTTCTTGAGTTGGGCTCTCTGTGACTCCATCAGCACAGATAGCTCTCTACTCTCTGCTCTCAAATTCCATTGTTTGACCACCCACCCTTCTACTTAGCTGCTGTATGCTGCCAGTCATTCTTCATCCTAAATTTATGAGACCATGCCTTGTTGAACCTCTCAGGATGGGAATTTATGGTTGCTGTTGGTCAGTGGGGGCGAACCTAGGCCACATGTGCCACAGCAGTTTGTCTACATCACTGAAAGCTCTAAAAGGTTCACCATCACTGCTCAAGCGTTACTTATAGGGCTGGCTGATGGCAACACAAATGAAAACTATTATCTTTTTATGTGTTGTTCTCTATCAAACCAGAGCTTACTATGACACATATAAGTCACTGAGGGTGGCATACATATCTGTGGCTTTTGGGGGGGTACCAGGACTTGAACTCAGTGCCTTATGCTTGCCAGGCAGGCATGAGGTCACTGATCTGTATCCCTGGCTCTCTGTGGCTTTTATAACATTCAAGATTAAAAGCACAAGCTTAGAAGCCTGACAGCAATAAATCTGAATCCAAGTTCTACTACCTCCTAGTAATATGACTTGAGGGTATCAGTTAACTTCTTTATGCCAGTTTCTTCATCTATAAAATAGATATAAGACAAAACTATGCCTCTGAAGGTCATAAAAAACACCTAATATAGAAATGATCCCTGAAAGTATAGCCTTAAGGCCACAAAGAACAAAAGTGAATTTGATGTGAAGAGTTGGCATGAAGTTGAATATGAGATAAATTCTCAGTAAACAGCAGCTTTTCTTTTTTTCTTTCTCTTTCCCTCTTTTTTTGAGACAGGGTCTCACTTTGTAGTCCAGGCTGGCCCTGATCTCACTATGTAGCCCAGGCAAGCCTTGAACTCAGCAATCCTTCTGCCTCAGCCTCCAGAGTGCTGGGATTACAGGTATGAGCCACCACACCCAGTTTTTTTGGTTTGTTTTTTTTTTTTTTGAGAAAGGGTCTTGCTTTGTAGTGCAGGCTGGCCCTGAGATCACTATACAGCCCAGGCTAGGCTCAAACTTACAACAATACTCCTGCCTCTGCCTCCCAAGTGCTGGGATTATAGGCATGAGCCATGTCGCCCAGCACTGTGGTATGTGGTACCAGGGATCAAGTTTGGGACCTTGTGTTTGCCAGGCAGGCACTGGAACCACTGAGCTAAATCTCCAGCAACAGCAGCTATTTTTTACAAGGTAAGCCTCTGTTTCTCTATAGTTTTCTAGTCTTCTCTAAAACAGTGATTTTTGCCTTCCTCTAATTTTTTTATCTTTACAACTCATTTAAAATCAGTTATGGTTTACATTGTGATAGCTATACATGAATATAAATATGTAACATATAATATAAAACATAAGTTTTAACATTTTGATATTGACATTTATTAGGCTTATAGCTAGGCATGGTAGTGTAATCCTACCTCTCAAAAGGCTAAACCTAGAAGATCACTACAAGTTGGAGGCTAACCTGAACTGGACTGCTGGAGGGCAGTAGGGAAGGCCAGGCTTGTGTCCCTTTTTTTTTTAGGCTTGATTAAAAAACTAAAAAAAAAACAACATGGGCCGGAGGGTTAGCTCAGTGGTTCCGGCACCTGCCTCGCAAGCACAAGGTCCTGAGTTTGATCCCCGGTAACCACATATAATGCTGGGCATGGAGACACGCCCACCAACAATCAACACCGCATACCACAATGCCGGATGTGGTGGCTCATGCCTGTAATCCCAGCACTCGGGAGGCAGAGACAGGAGGATTGCTGAGTTCGCGGCAGCTTGCCTGGGTACCATAGTGAGCTCAGGGCCAGCCTGAACTACAAAGCAAGACCCTGTCTCAAAAGCAAAAAAAAAAAAAAAACAAGCTAGCCTCTCAAAACAAACAAAAACAAATTAGAAACTCAGGCTTTTAAGATGTAGGAATTATATATTCACATATATAATGACTTAAGACTTACGTATTTTTGGAAATTTGATATCTAATATTTGCTCTCACTGACTTCTTGAGCACAGTTTTATTTGCCTATGTGTTTGAGTTTTTTTTTTTGAGACAGGGTCTCACTTTGTAGGTCAGGCTGGCTCTGAGTTCACTATGTAGCCCAGGCAAGCCTCAAACTCAACAATCCTCCTTTCTCTGCCTCCTGAGTGCTGGGATAACAGGCGTGAGCCACCACGCCTGGCACTGTGGTATGTGGTTTTGACTGCTGGTAGGCGTGAGTCTCCACGCCCAGCATTGTATGTGGTTACCGGGGATCGAACTCAGGACCTTGCACTTGCAAGGCAGGCGCTGGAACTAGCTAACCCTCCAGCCCACGTATTTGAGTTTTCATATGATCATCTTCATTTCTTTGCACATAGCATCTAGCATAGTACTTAACATTAGTCTGATCCCAAATCCTCAAAATAACTTGATTATCCTTAAAACATAATCTTATCATCTTTTTCTCTTATATGAATATTTTTTTTAAGTTTGTTTTGTTTTTTTGAGACCGGGTCACACTTTGTACTTCAGGGTGGCTCTGAACTCATTATGTAGCCCAGGCTAGCCTCGAAGGCAATTCTCCTGCCTCTGCCTCTTGAGTGCCAGGATTATAGGCATGAGCCACCACACCTGGCCATCATATCTTTTTATTAAAAGATTTACCATTCTTTGCTGACATTTACAGGCATTTGTTTTATGACCTCATGCTCACATTTGTTCCTATGAATACACTTTAATTGTATTCCAATTATTTCTGTGTTCTATGAGTCAGAGAACATAGGCTTCAACTATTAATCCTAGCATCAGCTCAAAGCACGACATAAATATTTATTGAACAGGTTGTGAGCATTTGTTGGAAAAGGGTCATGATTTATAATGCCTGTGCTCTTTTACTGCTTTAGGATAAAATTTGATTCATGTTGGCTGAATGGCTGGAAAACTAAGGTGGAGAGGAAGAAATGTTAACTGCAATACCCACTGTGAAAGGAGAAAGAACAGAAGGAAAAATAAAAATTACCTACCATCACGTACTTAACCACAGACCTCCCTTTGTAAGACAAATAAAATGGCAGTAAGTTTCACAGTTAAGTCAATTTATGGGACTAAGTTTTTTAATCTCTTTACTATGATAGTCTCACATCAGTCTCTCACAAGAAAATACCACAGTTTGTGTTCTTCAGAGCAGAAAACAGTGATGACCCTAAAACTCTTATATAGTTCAGGTTCAATGGTTGTGGGAGGGTTCGGCGTGGGCCAGGAAACTCATCTAGAAGGTGCCTCTTCAGGACAGGTTTCCGAAGGTTACATATGAACAAAAACAGCACGATTTCTCGAGAGAGTCATCGTGTGTTCTACAAATAACGAGGAGAGGCAATGAACTGTCCAGCAGATGGTACAGAGGCGGAGGACCCGAGGCGAGGGAAGCTGGAAAGGTGGTCCTCAAAGGACAGCCAACCTCTACTACGCCCTAGTAAATTCTACTTTAGGGGCATTTCTGACTAACGCTAACGCCTTCATCTGGCAAGAGCCTAAGGAAAGAGAAGCCCCAGCTGCTCTACTTCACCGCCTCCAAGACTGTCATCTCCCTTCCGAAGTGGCCTTCTCCAACCCTGCTTCATTTCCTCCCCTAGGGACCGAGGTTCCTCTTCTGCGTTCACTTTATCACTCCCTGGCTCCATTCAAGGCGCCCTGGGCTGAGCCTGAAAGAACGTGGTTACTCGTGCTCACCAGCTGGCCACTCATTTTTCTCACTCGAGGGCGCAGAACGCGAGAGACGCCACCTCTCGCCTTTCCTTCAGACGTGCGTCCCTCCCAGGCTCCGACGCGAAGGTGGCGACTGACTATTACGTCAGGAGCAGGCCGGGCGCGCGGTGGGCGACGCTCTGGCCCGCCGCACGCTCGGTGCTCCACCGTCCGCGCCCGGCGGGCGCTCTAGCCAGTAGCGTCGAGTGGCGTCGGCCGCCGGCCTCCATCCACGTCGGCAGCGCGCGCTCTCGTCACGCGCGAACAGCCGGCGCTGTGTGTGGCGCAGACTTCTCGCGCCCTGCCGGCCCCCGCGGGGGTCAGACATGGAGCCCGCCAGCGCAGGCTCCAGCTTTCAGTCGGACCTGGATTTCTGTCCGGAGTGCGGCTCGGTGCTGCCTCTGCCCGGCGCGCGGGCCGCGCTCGCCTGCGCTCGCTGCGGCTTCCAGGTCCGCGTGAGAGGTGAGCGGCCCAGGGAGGGCGGCGGCGCGGGCAGCCGGGCGCCGGGCGCCGGGCGAGCGCCGCGCAGCTTCGGGCGCTCGGGCTTTGGGTCGGGGCCGAGCCGGGGGAGGGCCGGGCAGCGGCGAGGCGTCCCCGCTCCGCCTGTCTCTCACGGTTCGCACCGCCTGCGTAGACATCGAAGGGAAGGTCGTGAAGACCTCGGTTGTGTTCCACCAGCTGGGGACGTCCGTGGCCGCCTGGGGGGAGGAAGGACCTGGCTTTCAGGGGCCCCTGGTAAGCGGCCGAGTCCGGCGGACGGAGGGGGGCGGGGCCGAGGGCCGGCGGACGGAGGGGCGGGGCCGGCGGAGGGGCGGGGCCGAGGGCCGGCGGAGCGCGGGGCCGGGACTGCGCCGCCTGAGCCGCGTGCCCCCCAGGTCGACAGGCGCTGCCCTCGCTGCGGGCACGAGGGGATGGCCTTCCACACCCGGCAGATGCGCTCGGCCGACGAGGGCCAGACCGTCTTCTACACCTGTGCCAGCTGCAGGTGGGTCCCGACGGTTACTCCGAGAAGTCCAGGGGCCGGCTTGTGGCGCGCGATTGTTTCCCTCGGCCCCAGACCTGATAGGGAGGTTTATGACGCCGGTTTTTTTGTTTTGTCTTTTTTTTTTTTTTTTTTTTTTTTAGACAGGGTCTCGCTTTGTAGTTCAGGCTGGCCCTGAGCTCACTATGGTGCCCAGGCAAGCCGCCACGAACTCAGCAATCCTGTTTCTACCTCCCGAGTGCTGGGATTACAGGAGTGAGCCACCACGTCCGGCATTGTGGTATGCGGTGTTGATTGTTGGTGGGCGTGTCTCCAAGCCCAGCATTATAAGTGGTTACCGGGGATCAAACTCAGGTCCTTGCGCTTGCGAGGCAGGCGCCGGAACCACTGAGCTAACCCTCCGGCCCTCTGCTTTGTCTTTTGAGACAGCGTCTGGCGGTGTCAGACTGTCCTCGAACCGCTATGCAGCCCGGGAAGGTCCTCAGCCTCCAGAGTGCTGGGGTTACAGCCCAGCCCCCTTTCTTTTTGGCAGTGGTACCCTACACTCATGCCTTTTGCCTCATAGTTAATGTTCACTATCTCTTAGACTTTCTAAACCTGAGAACTGATTTATTTTGCATAAACCTTGGAAAATTTTCATTTAATTTTGCCTTCCCCCATGTTCTCAATGCATCAGTTTATTAGACTTTTTTCTATATCCTCTTACTCTCTCACCTTGTCTTTTGTATTTCCTTCATTTTTCTTCCTACTGCCTTTTGGGTGATTTTTCTAGGTTAGGTTTTTTTTTTTTTTTGACAGGGTCTCGCGTTGTAGTTCAGGCTGGCCCTGAGCTCACTATGGTGCCCAGGCAAGCCGCCGCGAACTCAGCAATCCTCCTGTCTCTGCCTCCCGAGTGTTGGCATGACAGGCGTGAGCCACCATGTCGGGCATTGTGGTATGCGGTGTTGATTGTTGGTGGGCGTGTCTCCACGTCCAGCATTATGTGTGACCGGGGATCGAACTCAGGACCTTGTCCTTGCGAGGCAGGCGCCGGAAGCACTGAGCTAACCCTCTGGCCCTAGGTTATTTTATTTTTGAGACAGAGTCTTTGTAGTTCAGGCTAGCCCTGAACTTACTGTGTAGCCCAGGCTGGCCTTAAACTTGTAGGACTTCTGCTTCAGCCTCCCTAGTGCTGATATTACAGACATGCACTACCATGCCCGGACCATTTATTCTTATTTTATGTCCATTATTATTATTTATTGAGTTCTACATAATTATGTTTTTAAATCTTAGTTTTCAAGTCTTGTTATTCCTGTTACTTAAATGTATATTAAATACATTAATGTATGCTTAAATTGTGTCTGATAATTTTCATATCTCTAGTTTTTGTGGATTTCATGCCTTCTGCTATTTCTGCTGATATTCAAGGTGCTTTTTTCTGATTTGTGATTTTGCGTTGTCTGTTTTGATTTATTGTTTCAGTAGAATATAACTCACATACCATAACACTTATCTATGAATATATTTAGTCCAGCGAGTTTTAGTATACTCAGTTGTGCACCCTCAGAGTCTAACTGTAGAAATCATCCCAGCCAGGCATGGTGGCTCACGCCTGTCATCCCAACACTTGGGAGGCAGAGATAGGAGGATTGCTGAGTTCGAGGCTTGCCTGGACTCCATAGTGAACTCAGGGCCAGCCTGAATTACAAAGTGAGACCCTGTCGCAAAAAAAAAAAAAAAAAAAAAAATGAAATCATCCCAAGATGACACACCATATCCATTAATGTCATGCTCCCTTTGATAACCCACACCCAGCCCAGCCCTTAGAAACTGATTGACATTATGTCTCTCAGTTTACCAATTCTGAATATTTTACATAAACAAAATTGTATAATATGTAGCCTTTTGTACCTGACTGCTTTCACTCAGCATGCTTTCAAGCTTCATATATGCTGCCACATGTATCAGTATGTATGGATGTATAATTGTATTTACTTTTTGAGAAAGGGTCTGGTTTTTTTTGTAGTTTAGGCTGGCCCCGAGCTCACTATATAGCCCAGGCAATCCTCAAACTCACAGCCATCCTCCTGCCTCTGCCTCCCAAGTGCTGGGATTACAGGAGTGAGCCACCATGCCCAGCACCGTGGTCTGTGGTCACCAGGGATAAAACTCAAGACCTTGCACTCGCAAGACAGAGGCCAGAACCAGAGGTAAATCTCTGGCCCTAGATGTATTATTAAGCCCAGAATTTTTGTGGGTTTGAACTTGGAGTTGGAGGATGATTTAGAGGAACCAGTCCTTGACAGTATCCTAGGTTCTTTAACTGATTCTTCCACTTTGAACCACTAAAACTTGCCCTTTGGTTGAATATAACGAATTATTCCTTTCTTTGTAGGTTTCAGGAAAAGGAAGACTCTTGATTTTTTCTGGATGACTCAACAATATCTCACTGTTCTTCCTGGGCTGTGAAGGATAATGGTTCTTAGATGCCCTGGCATCCCTGCTGTCTGCTCACAGTAGTTTTGTTCCCAGAGGCAAATCAGATCATCATGATGACTACTCTTATCCCCAGAGTCCTCTACCCCAACTGAATTTATTAAAGTTGTTTTTCTATAAAATCCTACCTGTATGTTATTTATAACCTATCTCATTTCAAGAAGAATGTAAACACAGCCAGGCGTGATGGCTCACACCTGTAATCCCAGCACTCAGGAGGCAGAGGCAGAAGGATTGCTAAGTTCGAGGCTTGCCTGGGCTCCATAGTGAGCTCAGTGCCAGCCTGAACTAAAAAGCGAGACCCTGCCTCAAAAAAAAGTAAACAGGGGCTGGGGCTGGAGATTTAGTGGTTCCGGTGCCTGAGTCACAAGTGCAAGGTCCTGATTTCAATCCCAGTAACCACATACAGCGCTGGGCGTGGTGGCTCACGCCTGTCATCCCAGCACTCGGGAGGCAGAGACAGGAAGATTGCTGAGTTCGAGGTTTGTATGGGCTACATAGTGAGCTCAGTGCCAGCCTGAACTACAAGGTCAGACCCTGTCTCAAAAAAAAAAAAAACAAAAGGGCTGGAGATTTAGCTCAGTGGTTCCAGCGCCTGCCTCGCAAGCACAAGGTCCTGAGTTCGATCCTGGTAACCACATACAAGGCTAGGCATGGTGACTCACGCCCACCAACAATCAGTACCACATACCAAAGTGCTGGGCGTGATGGCTCATGCCTGTCATCCCAGCACTCGGGAAGCAGAGACAGGAGGATTGCTGAGTTCGAGGCTTGCCTGGACTACATAGTGAGCTCAGAGCCAGCCTGAACTACAAAGCGAAACCCTGTCTAAAAAAAAAAGTAAATACAGCATTGTATGAAAAAAAGATTTTAAAAGACAGCGACAATAATGGAGCCAAGAATGAGGCTAACATAAGAAAGGAATTCATCTCTGCTTGGTTCCTGAATGTAGAACAACAAAGACTACAAGTCTGGCTATGAGATTCAGCATGAAATTTAACCAGATCCACTTGGTACATAAGTTCAAAGTAATTATTATAAATGGAAAATTTGGAAATTATTTTTTATTGCTGAGATATTTACATAGTCACTGTAATTTTTTTTTTGTGCGTGTGACAGGTCTTGCTTTGAATTTCAGGCTGGCCCCGATCTCACTATGTAGCCCAGGCTATTCTTGAACTCACAGCAATCCTCCTGGCTTTGCCTCCCAAGCACTGGGACTACAGGCATGAGCCAAGATGCCCGGCATTGTGGTGTGTGGTACTGATTCCTGGTAGGTGTGAGTCGCCATGGCTGGTTTGTTGTATGTGGTTACTGGGGATGGAACCAGGGACTCTGCACTTACTGGGCAGGCACTGGAACCACTGAACTAAATCTCTGGCCCTACTTTTTTTTTTTTTTTTTTTTTTTTTGAGACAGGGTCTCACTTTGTAGTTCAGGCTGGCTCTGAGCTCACTATGTAGCCCAGGCAAGCCGCCACGAACTCAGCAATCCTCCTGTCTCTGCCTCCCGAGTGCTGGGATGACAGGTGGTAGCCACCACGCCCGGCACTGTGGTATGTGGCATTGATTGCTGGTAGGCGTGAGTCACCATGCCCAGCATTCTATATGGTTACTGGGATCAAACTCAGGACCTTGCAGTTGTGAGGCAGGCGCCGGAACCACTGAGCTAAATCTCTGGCCCCCTACATTCTTATATATTAGGAAAAAAATCACAAAAGAAATTCAAATTCCACAGAGAAAACCAAATTTCATCTCTGTGCTTGTGTAGATATCTATGCGGATATATGGGTTATTAAATGGGCTATACCATACAAAATGAATTGTTTTTCTTTTCTTGTTTGAACCAAAACCTTCAAGGCAAACAAAGGCACAGTATAGCCACAATACAAGATATTCAAATTTTGATTCTGGGAATCAGTATTCCTGCATTCTCCTCTTAAGTGGTGATGAAGAGAAGAGTAACTAATTATCCAGATTGAGGTTTAGCTCAGTGGTTCTGGCACCTGCCCAGCAAGTGCAAAGTCCCTGGTTCCATCCCCAGTAAGGACATACAATACAGGGCGTGGTGACTCCCACCCACCAGCAATCAGTGTCACACACCACAATGCCAGGCGTGGTGTCTCACACCTGTAATCCCAGCCCGTGGGAGGCAGAGGCAGGAGGGCTGCTGAGTTCCAGGCTTGCCTGGGCCACATAGTGAGCTCAGGGGCAGCCTGAACTACAAAGCGAGACCCTGACTCAAAAAAAAAAAAAGAAAGTAACTGATTATCTTTTAATTTTAACTGTGTGGCACTTTATATCCTCAAGAGCACTCAAAACAAGTTTCATGTGAGCCCAAACAATGTGCAATGATGGGGAGAGCAGGTGCTCCTCATATATTTACCTGTTCTTCTACCCCACTTTTTAAACCTTTTTCAGTCTCTAACATCAAATGGATAAAGTCCTAACTTTCTTAGTGAAGCACTTGTGGCCTTCCACAAAATGTACCCGGCACCCTGGAAGTCCCCCAGTACAGAACTGCATTCCTAGCAATCCACAGGCCTACAATTTTGGAAGCTTTGTACCTGAAATACAAAACGTGTTGGGAATTTGGCGCCACCTCTGCCTGCCTTGCAAATGCAAGATCGTGAATTTGATTCTCCATACAAAAGAAAAAAAGAGCTACAATACAAAACATTTTCCTTCATTGCTGTTGCTTTGTGTTGGGGATTGAACCCAGGACCTCTGTCTTGAGCTACCTCCCCACCGTCTCCCTTTTTATTTTATTATTTATTTTCTTAGACAGGGTCTCGCTTTGTAGTTCAGACTGACCCTGAGCTCACTGTGTATCCCAGGCTGGCCTCAAATGCACAGCAATCCTCTGCCTCTACCTCCCGAGTGCTGGGATGACAGGCGTGAGTCTCCACACCCAGCATTGTATGTGGTTACTGGGATCGAACTCAGGACCTTGCGCTTGCAAGGCAGGCGCCGGAACCACTGAGCTAAATCTCCGGCCCCTCCTCTTTTAAATTTTGAGGCAGGGACTCGACTGTCTACCAGGCTGGCCTCAAACCTCAAGGTTCTCCCGGCCGAGACTCGCGACGGGGTGTGTGTCCGAGTGCCTTCTGCACCTGTCTTCCCGGCCTCCGCTGGCGGCTGGAAATTCCAAACGGAAGGAGCCCGACGCGCCCTGCTCAAACACGACAGACGCGAGGCAGGGGCCGGAGGCGGCCGGCTGGGTTCTTCGGTCTTTTTACCGCCGCTCCCAGGCCCGTTTCCAGGCAGAGCCCAATGGAACCACAAGGAAGCGCGGACTGGCCCCGAGAGCGTCGCTCCTGGCCTCCGTTCCCACATCCCCAAGGACGAGCAGGGCAGGGCCCGAGCCTCCCGGGCCGCATCGGAACGGAGCGCCGGAGCCCGCCCACGCCCCGGGACCTGCGCTCTCAGCCGGCCGCTCCCCCGCGAGGCCACCCCGCGCGAACGCCGGCTCTCCTGTCGGCGCGTGCGCGCTGGCGTCTCGCGGCGGAAGCAGCCCTGCGTCTGCGGACCTCTGACGCGGCGCCTCGGGTGTGCGGAAGGGACTCGGGCGCTGCAGGTGCGTCACGTCCGGGAGCGGGGCCGGAAGTGGGGTTGGACAGGTTACCCTCAGGGGTGGGGAAGTAGAGCCCCTGGAGGAGGGGGAAGAAGGCGAGGATCCTGGCTACTGCTCTGAATCGGTTACCGATTCTCAGAACTCAGAGACACAGAAAAAGGACACGGAAGAGTGTCGCGCCCCATTCCTCCTTTCTCCCTTTCCTCCGCCTCAGCCATGGCCGAAGCAGGGGCTGGGCTGAGTGAGACCGTCACTGAGACAACGGTTACCGTGACGACTGAGCCCGTGAGAAAGGCGGGGGGGCGGTGCTGCTGGGGGGCTGGAAGGCGCCGGAGGAAAGGACGGGGCTCTGGCGAGTTGCCGTGTGGGGACGAGGGTCTGCGCTGCGGGGATCCCAAGGGGCTGGGAACGCTCAGCGTGGCCGAGACGGTCGCGGCAGGCGAGGGAGGGCCGTGTGGCGGCGAGCTAGGACACACTCGTCGCTGCCTGGGTTAGTGGGCTAAGACTCAGACGGAAACTGAGGACCGAGAAGCGGGAGGTGCCGGGAGGAAATGAAAGTGTAAGAAAGCACGCTTGGCGACTGGCTTAGGGGACTTGACCGTAAACATACTTAGCGATAGAGTATTATTCAGTGGCTAACTGCAAGAGGAAGCGGAGGCAATGAAGAAACAGGAAAACAAGGTGACAGTGGTATTTTGGCAGATCAGGGAGGAGCGATGTAAACCAGCATATACATACTTTTTCTTTTTCTTTTTTTTTTTTGAGACAGGATCTGGCTTTATAGTTCAGGTTGGCGCTGAGCTCACCATGCAGCCCAGGCAAGGCTCGAACCCAGCAATCCTCCTGCCTCTGCCTCCCGAGGGCTGGGATGACTGGCTTGAGCCACCACGCCCAGCCATATTTTTCTTTTTTTGCAAAAACAGATTAAATCCTTTTGAAAGGGAGACAGTTGCTTGGGATTTAATAATCTAAGCATAAAAAGTTTAGTAGGCTAAGGATGTAACTCAGTGGCGCCGCTCCTGCCTGGCAAGCACAAGGTCCTGAGCTCGATCCCCCAAACCAGGAAAAAAATGTAAAATCAGTTCAGTAGTTTAGTAAAAACTGCCAAGATTTGGGATGCTAGGAATAGATGGATAAGGTAGGGAGGGGTGGCAGGAGGATGAGAGAAATAAGAACGCAGGTCTTTCTTTAGTGGGAAATGAAGTCCAACGAAAGAAGGGAGATCAATGATTATTTTCTGGAAACTGAGAAAAATATTTTTCATGTTTTAATATCACCAAGGACGATGTAGAAAGATGGAGAAACGTTCAGAACTCTTATTTTTCTTTGAAAATTTGTTGGGACCTTCCCTAGGCTAGGCATTTTATCTTCTCTGTGTTCTAGTGATTACCAGGAACAGGAAAAAAATACTTCTCCAGGACTCCAAAACTCAAAGGCCCATTCTACTTTGGTCTTCAAGTATTCCACCTCTCCGATCTTCTGTGATTCAGACTGGGCTGAGGGAGAGGAGAGGGAATGCCCTGGAGGGGTGGTAGCGGTCTGCAGGAGGGACCAGGGAGCTGTACCCCTTCATGTTCTAGGAGAACCGGAGCCTAACCATCAAACTTCGGAAACGGAAGCCAGAGAAAAAGGTGGAGTGGACGAGTGACACTGTGGACAACGAGCACATGGGACGGCGCTCATCGAAGTGTGAGTGACGAGGGACTCGCAGCAGCCCCAGGCCTCACACTTCCGTCACTTTTCTTGGTGGTTCTGAGAGAAAAGTAGCAAAGTTAAGGGAAAGAGAGATCTTTAAGCCCTGGTAACCGCAAACCACAGTCCTGGTGGGCGTGATGGCTCAGGCCGGTCATCCCAGCGCTTGGGAGGCAGAGGCAGGAAGATTGCTGTGAGTTTGAGGCAAGTCTGGGCTACGTAGTGAGCTCAGGGCCAGCCTGAACTACACACAGCGAGACCCTGTCTCAAAAAAAAAGATACCAAAGCCTGAGAGCAAGAAGTATATGATGGAAGAAGTAAGACCTCAAATTCTTGGTCCCCTAGGGTCAGAGATTTGGCTCAGTAGTTCCATCGCCTGCCTAGCAAGCACAAGGTCCCTGGTTCAGTCCCAGTAACCAAATAGAACAGCAGGCGTGGTAACTCAGGCCCACCAGCAATCAGTACCACACACCAGTGGGGGAGACTCGCCCCCATAATCCCAGCCTTTGGGAGGCAGAGGCAGGAAGATCACTGAAGACAAAAAGGTTGGGTTCCCTGAGTATGATAAGGAATGATAAGGAAATGGGTACTGGCCAAGAGTGTCACTGCTGGCCTCAGTTCCACAGATGCTGAGTCCTGTGAAGTAGGAAGAGACGGTAGTGGAAATAGGAATTTTTCAGAAATCTCAGAGGGATGGAACTGACTAAACAGCTTGTCTTTTTTATTTTTTATTTTGTTTTTGCGGTACGGTGGATCAAACTCAGGACCTTACACTTGCCAGGCAGGCATAGCACACCACTGAACTACATCCCCAGCCCATTCTTTTTTTTTTTTTTTTTGAGATAGGGTCTCGCTTTTTAGTTCAGGCTGGCCCTGAGCTCACTGTGTAGCCCAGACAAGCCTCGAACTCGGCAATCCTCCTGCCTCTGCCTCCCGAATGCTGGGATGACAGGTGTGCGCCACCGCGCAGCACTGTGGGGTGTGGCGCTGATGGCTGGTGGACGTGAGTCACCATGCCCAATGTTGTACTATTGTATGTGGTTACCAGGATCAAACCAGGGACCTTGCGTTTGTGAGGCAGGCAGTGGAACTACTGAGCTAAATCTTCAGCCCCCCATTCTTCTTTTTTTTTTTTTTTTTTTGCTTTTTGAGACAGGGTCTCGCTTTGTAGTTCAGGCTGGCCCTGAGCTCACTATGGTGCCCAGGCAAGCCGCCGCGAACTCAGCAATCCTCCTGTCTCTGCCTCCCGAGTGCTGGGATGACAGGCCTGAGCCACCACGTCCGGCATTGTGGTATGTGGCGTTGATAGTTGGTGGGCTTGAGTCTCAACGCCCAGCACTGTATGTGGTAACCGGGGACCGTACTCAGGACCTTGCGCTTGCGAGGCAGGCGTCGGAACCACTGAGCTAACCCTCTGCCCCCCCCATTCTTCTTTTTAACTGGGCTCTTCCATCCTAATCTAGGTTGCTGTATTTATGAGAAACCTCGGGCCTTTGATGAGAGTTCAACCGAGAGTGAGGAGGAGGAAGAGGAAGGCTGTGGTCACACCCACTGTGTACGGGGCCACCGCAAAGGACGAAGTCACACAACCCCAGGACCGAACCCCACCACTCCTCCCCAGCCTCCCGACCCCTCCCAGCCCCCTCCAGGGCCAATGCAGCACTAAATTCCTCTCTTCCCCACCATTCCTGTGTGTGTTTGGCCCTGAATATAGCCACACGGCCACCTGGGGACTAGACCCGTGGTTTGATCCCTTTCCTGGTCCTCCTCTGCCCTCTCCTCTGCCTGACTGAGGAAGGAAGAGAAGGATGGACAGATACATGCCTGGAATTCTGACTCGCTGCTACTCCAGAACCCAGGCCTCTGGGTTCCCCAGCCCTTCTCTCCCCGGCTCTCTCCCTGCCAGGGATCTGGGCGTCTCTGGCCCGGTCCCCGCCCCTTGTTCTCACTGCCGACTGCCTGCTCTGGGATCCAGTTAAGTATATTGGCGCCCTGCATGCTCCACGTGAGTCCCACGCACTTACATTTGGTTTGTGATGGTCCCAGCTTTCACTGCCAAGGGTCCCAGTCAGATTCCAGGCAATTTCGCCCCTGCTGTGCTTGTTAATCCAGACTGAGAGCGCATCCAGCTGTGCATTTATATAATCTGGATTCTTAGTCCCGCCAGGGGGACGTGAAGTCTTCAGGGAGAGCACAGGTCCCCAGCCCTTCCCCTCCCATCTACCCCTCGCACTCTCAGAAGGAGCCAGGAGAGGTCTTTGTCATTTACCACTAATGGAAAGTGGAACAATGGGAAGTCATGTCCTCTCCCTACAGTACCGGCTGGATACAGTACTTCTGACAAAGCTGACTTGACACTGGTCACTTAGAACCAACAATCTTTTTAGCCTTTGGCCTTTCGGCTTCAGAGACACAATAAAGTCCATGGTGGGGGTGGAAAAAGAAAATGGAAATGAACAAGAGGGGGCATGTCTCCTACATGGCACTCCGCCCCTGCGATGCTTAATGGCCCCCAGCCCAGATGTCCGGCCCGCTCAGCTCCCCGACCCCTGCCTGGGATCTGGTTAGCGTTTCCCGGGCCGCTTGCTGTGCAGAGATCAGTTAAGTCCACACCACCGAGACATCATTTATTGCTACAGATGCACAAAATAAATAACGCAACATCATAAAACACGTCAGATACGGGTCCGTTTATACATAAGGGGGAAGGTGCGGGGCTGTGTACAAGGGCACGCGTGTGCCGGGCTCGGGCTGCCGGGGTTACCCAGCGTGAGGGGAGGGGCGGCAGCGCGGGGCTTCTGGAGCCGAGGGAACCCTGAGCGTCTCTCACGGAACAGGGGTGTGAACGTGGTCACAAAGGAAGGTGGAGTAGAACTGGCCCGCTCCCCAGCCCAGGAGAGCGTGTGAAGCTTGGGAGAGGCTGCAGGGTTCAGGCCAGAGCCCAGCTCTTCTCACCACCGCGGTCAGGACTAGGAGGCCTTTGAGAGCAGGAGAGGCGGGGCCTCGGTCCTAAGGCCAGAGGCTTCACCCACAGTGGTGGAGCAGAGCGCCCCCTATTTATGTGGTTTGTAATAGCCGGAAAGGGGAGAACTCTGCTCTTCAGACCTGGGGCAGCTGGGGGGGGGGGGGGGCTCTGCACAGGGAGGTCGCTCATCGCTCCGGGGCTGGGCGCACAGATTACCGTGCGCAAGGACGTGGTCCCGGGAGTAGGGGGCCCCCACCCAAGGGGCATGCCGTAGCCTGGCTTCGCGGCCCAAGGGAGAGGGGGCTTTCAGCCCTCCCCTGGCACAAGGCGCAGCGGGGTGTGGGGGTCGCAGGTGCAGAGCAGCGGGAAGACGCGCTGCCCCAGGGGCCCGGGCGCCTGGAAGGCGAAGAGCAGGTCCAGCGAGCGGCCGTCGTAGAAGGCCACGCGGCCGCGCTCGCAGTCCAGGTCCACGCGGATGCGACGCGGCGCGGGCCCGGCGCTGCCCAGCAGGGTGGGCTCCGGGGCCGTGAGTGCCCAGAGGCGGCCGCCGCGGCCCTCTAGGGCCCAGACGGCCTCGGCTGGGCACAGCCGGACGCGGCCCTTGCGCTGCACCGATTCCCCGGCCGCGCCAACCGCGTAGCTGCCCTCTGCGTCCCCTGCGTGCTCCCCGGAGGAGTCTCTGCCGGAGGCGCCCTCCGCAGCCGCCGTCTCCACCTCCCAGCAGTGGCGCCCGGCACCGAAGCCCTGAGCGCCCAGCACCGCCGGGAGCTGATCGAAGCGCGCGGGGCCGTCCGGGGCAGCAGGCGTCCCGGGTGGGGCCAGTCGGACACCCCGGCGGTCGGCGGAGAGGAGCAGGCGACGGTGCGCGGTGCCCGGGTCCAGCGTCAGGTCGGCTGGGGGCGGGGAGAGGGCCGTGAGGGGGCGACCGAGTGCGGGGCGGGCACCGCGCGCAGAGCCCTGCGTGCCCCGGAGGACCGCGCGGCCCGAGTGGGCACAACTCCGAATCGCGCAAGAGGGGACTGGGCTGCCACCGCCGCGCCCTGTGGCACATGGGGGGGCGGGAAGCGGAGCCGAAGAGAAAGGCGCCGGAGCCCGCGGAGCCCGCGCAGCGCAGGAGCTGAGGAATCTGAGGCGTCCTGCGGGTCGGGAGGGCCCGACCGGCGCTTTCGGAGCCTCCACGCGGGACAGGGCGGAAGCAGCACTGACCGAGTCGCTGGCCGCAGACGTCGGGGGTGCTGAGCGGGGACCGGGGCTGGGGACTCGGAGCAGCCCTGGGGGTGCGGGGCGGCGGCAGACGGCCGGAGGCGGCCAAGTATCAGAGCAGGCCGCGCTGAAGCTCGGCTCCCCGCCGCCGCCCGCAGCCGGACTGAAGAGCGGACAGCGCTGCAGCGCGAGAGTCCGAGGCCCGACGTGGTTCCAGGTTAAACTGTGCCCCCAACAACATGGTGACGTCCCTGCGTATCTCACGATAGCATTTGGAAATAGGGTCTTTATGGACATAAACATTGACCTGTTTTTGCGGTTTTTTGAGGCAGGGTTTTTTGGTTTGTTTGTTTTTTTGTTTGTTTTTTGGAGACAGGGTCTCGCTTTGTAGTTCAGGCTGGCCCTGAGCTCACTATGTGGCCCAGGCTGGCCTCGTACTCTTGGCAATCCTTCTGCCTCAGCCTCCTGAGTCCTGGAAATATAGGTGTGTGTCCCCACCCCACAGCCTACAGAGGTAAAATTTAAATAAGGGTGGGTTCTAATCCAGTATGACTATGGCCCCATAAAAAGCAGAAATTTTAAAAGGTGGGGATTGAGTTGCAGAGACAAATTCATACAGAATGATGACAATTTTGTTTAAACCAAGGAACCACTGAGGCTTACAAAGGAGCCCTCAGAAGAAACCCACACCACCCACCCCTAGAGTTTTACCTCTAGAAATGTGAAATCATTATTTTCTACTAAAACATCTAGATTTCTGAACTCTGATACAGCAGTTTAGGGAATTAGTGTAGGCCTCACAAAGGATGAACGTTTGTAAATTTTTAATTTATTTATTCAGTACTAGAGACTGAGCCCCGTGGCCTTGCACTCAGGGTTATTGCAGCCATTTCAAAAAATTTTTAAATTTTGGGCTGGAGATTTAACTCAGTGATTCCGACGCCTGCCTAGCAAGTGTAAGGTCCCTGGTTCGATCCCCGGTAACCACGTACAACAATACTGGGGCGTGGAGAGTGACGCCCACCAGCAGTCAGCACCACATACCACAGTGCCGGGCGTGGTGGCTCACGCCTATCATCCAGCACTCGGGAGGCAGAGGGAGGGGGATTGCTGAGTTCGAGGCTTGCCTGGGCTACACAGTGACCTCAAAACCAAGACTCTTGTCTCAAAAAAAAAAATTAAATTTTGAGTTGGGGTCTCACTAGATCACTAAGTTGGCCTGGCTGGGCTCAAACTTGCATTTCTCCTGCCTCAGCCTCCCAGGGTCCTGGGATTACAGGCGTGCACCAGGATGCACCGTGTCCAAAGCTGAGGGAGAACACGCCCGATACAGATGCTCCCTGAACCCCGCCCCATACCTGTCAGCCTGTGAAGCATGTTTTTGACCACAGGGTAATCTGCAGGGAGGTCCTCCTCTGGGTTAGATGACTTCGGCGTGGGGACATCAGACCTGGACAGGAGAGGACGAAGTCACCAGACGATATGCCCTTCTGCCGCCGTCACTGCGGATGTGCGCCCCTAACCCACTGGGTTCTCTAGAGCAGGTAGGGGCGAGGCCGACGCCCCAAAACTTGCCTGTAAGTGGGAACAAAGACGAGGGCCAGGTGGGAAGGTAGCGAGGAAGAAACAGTAAAAGCGGGACTCACCGTCGCCACGTCTTCCTCAGGTCCTAGGACAGGAGGAAGCAGAGGAGAACTCAGGCTGGGCTCGCCCCTCCTCCGTGGCCCGCTCGCCACCCTCGGGCTCGGGGCGCCCTGCCCGACCCCACCGCAGCTCTCCGCGCCCGCCGCGCCCTCGCCAGCCCCAGTGCTCCTCCGGCCTCTTCTGCCCTCCCGCGCCCACCCCCACCTTCCCGTGGCCCTGTCCTCCGGACACACGTCACCACCGCGTCCGTCCTCATCACCACACGAGCCAAAGCCCTGCGGCTAAAAGCTGGGGTGCTCGTCAGTCTGTCAGCGAAGCTGTTCCCCCCTCGCCCACGCCCAGGGGCAGTCTCTCCGGTCAGCGGGCAGAGCTCCCACGCGCCGAGGCCGGGTCGGTGCCCCGAGGCCCGGGCTCCCTCGCTGCGGTCCAGCGGGGGGGGGGGGGCGCTCGCCTAGTTACGCCGACTACGCCTCGGCCGGCCAGGTCCGTGAAGACCTCAGAGCGCGGCGCGCAGCCCCGGAGCGGCGGGCGGCGGGGAGAAGCCAGCGCCCGACACCTGAGTCGGGCAGGGAAGTGGGGCCGCGCCGGGGCCTGGAAGTCAGGGCTGGCGGGCGCGGGCTGAGCAGGAGCCGCGACGGGGTGCACCCAACCGGAGCCGAGAACCACAACAACACCAGCCGGGGGCCCGCGTCCCGGGCCAGCCCAGCGGGCGGACGGACGGACGGACGGACGGACGGAC
>PVIC010034646.1:0-19477 GCA_004025085.1 Thryonomys swinderianus | reverse complement strand
GCCTGCCTTGCAAGCGCAAGGACCTGAGTTCGATCCCCGGTTACCACATATAATGCTGGGCGTGGTGGCTCACGCCTGTAATCCCAGCACTCGGGAGGCAGAGACAGGAGGATTGCTGAGTTCGCGGCGGCTTGCCTGGGCACCATAGTGAGCTCAGAGCCAGCCTGAACTACAAAGCGAGACCCTGTCTCCAAAAAAGCAAAAAAAACAAAAAACAAAAAAACTTTAAGTGGTTAGACTTCAGTACTTACAAAGGATGCACAGTAATTAATTAAATGAAAAAGTAAATTTACTAGATAAAGTGACACTTTCCTGTAATCCTAGCTACTTGGGAGAGAGGAGAATCAATAGTTGTGGCAATTTAGCAAGACTGTATCTCAAAAATAAATAAATAAAAAGGGCTGGGGATATAATTCAGTGGTACAGCACCTTTAGGTTCCTCTCCAGTACCACAAAAGCAGAAAGATAAGGTTTTAAAAACTATTAGAATCAAAATGCTTTTAGGAACTAGTACTAGTTCCTAAAAGTAAAATAAAAGTGTCAGTTTCTAAACCAAGCCTTTACTCAACGTTGATACTCGTGCTATATGTAGCACTACAAAAAAGTGTACAAAGTAGAATAGAAACATTCATAAACCCACTATCTAGATTTAACTGGTGTAACATTTGTTTCAGATGTTTTCATTTAAAAATAACCTATAGATAATGTTTGAAATTCCTAGTCCCATTCATCTTTTTCTGAGCAAATCAGTATTCTAATATTGTCACGTCTGTGTGACAATATTAGAGAGGAGGGTGTGTATGTGCATGCCTGTGTGCATGTGTATGTATGTATCTGTCTGTGTGTACACCTCTTGGGAGAGGCTAAGGCAAAAGTATGACAAGTTGGAATCTTTTCTGGACAATTTAGAGACTTGTTGAGACCCTCTGAAAAAAAAAATAGAAAGGTTTGGGGATATAGCTCTGGGTTTGATCCCCAGTGCCACTCCCCCAAAAAATAATCCAAAGAAGCAGGGGATAAAAGGTTATTATCTGACAGTTTATTGAGAAGACAGATGTGGGGCAAATAAGTGAGACATTAGCATCTAATGGCATTTGATATTTGTCGTTTTATTTTTTTGTGTTCAAAACTGTTGTGGAGGGCCGGAGATTTAGCTCAAGTGGTACTCCACCTAACTTGGCAGCACAAGGGCCCAAGTTTGGTCCCTGGTAGCAATAAAAACAAAAAAAATGTTGTGTAGGGCTGTGGATGTGACTCAGCAACAGAGCATTTGCCTAACATGCATGAAGCCCTAGTACCCATTCCTAACACCACAAAAACAACTTCAACAAGAACAGTGATAACCAAAAAAATTGTATAATTAGATATTAAAATAGTAGCTTTAGAGTTAGGTAGTCCTAGGTTTTAAATTCCTTTCTTCCACTTCACGCCTATGTAATCTTGGACAAGTTTGTTAATCTTTCTAAACTTTAAAATCCTTCACTGTGAAATATGGATAATATTGGTTCCACCCATATAAGATTGTTTTCTGTGTTCATATCACTAACCCGTGCAGTATTTAGTGTGATGCCTGGCTAGTTTTTTTTTTTTTAGTATCTATTTTCTAAACTCTTAAAAATGTTCAATTTAATCTTTATTAATCACTAAAAGTGAGTGATATTACACCAAAAGAAAATATATAGGCCTGTGTATGTAATGATTTATTTTTCTTCTTTCTTTTTTGGTGCTGGTAGTTGAGTGTAGAAACTTGTATATATGTGAGGCAGGTGCTATGCCACAGAGCTACACTCCTGCTCTGATTTAGTTTTAAAACAAGGGGAAGTATCTTTAGTGACTAGGTAGCATTAATGGTAAGATTTGAGAAGTCTGGGTGCCAGGCGAAGTGAACACTTAGGCAAGGGAAAGCCACAGTTAAAGCTGTGCCAGCTTAATTTGAGGTGGATCAGACTGGATGCAGTGTGACTGCAGTGAGCAGGAGGACTCCCTGAAGGTCTAGAAACATATAAAACTAGAATGCAGAAGATGCAAATTTGAAGAGAATATCTGGTACAAAGTCATAAATGACAGCCAATGCTATAGTACAAAATAATAAAGTAAAAAGTGTGAAAAAATAAGAAAGTTTGGGTCAGACTTGGAAATTAAAAAGAAGAAATTAATTAAAGAATAATTATTTTTAAGAATGTGTATTGTAACTGAACCCATAGGAACAGATTCCAGAAAAGTGATGAATAGTGTAAGAAATTAGAAGATATTTGGGCCAGGGATTTTGCTCAGTGATTCTGGTGTCTGCCTTGAAACACAAGGTCTGGAGTTCGATCCCTGATAACCACATACCACAATGCCAGGCATGGTGGCTCACGCCTGTAATCCCAGCATTCAGGAGGCAAAGGCAGGAGGATTGCTGTGAGTTCAAGGCTTGCCTGAGCTACATAGTGAGCTCAGGGCCAGCCTGAAGTATAAAGTGGTACGCTGTCTCAAAAATAAAGAAAAGAAGAAAGAAGAAAAAAGAAATTAGAAGATATTTGAAGAGGATATAAACAGATAAAAGATGACTGAGTAGAGGTGGAAAGTAATTGGTCACTTTGAACAAAATTGTTTTTTAAATTAATTAATAGAAACAAGAACTAAATCAAAAGAGTTTACTAAGTGGTAAGAAAATAAGAGTATCAGCTGTAGTATACTCTTAATGAGATATGTGGTTATGGAAGAAAAAATGAGGAATCTTGAAAGCTAAAAAATGAAAAGAGCATAAATACATAGACTGTTACTATATTCTAAAACTTTCAGGATTGGTTTGGCAGCCTTAGAAAGCCTGTTCTGACAGCTGGGTACAGTGGTACAAAACTATAATTAGTCACTCCTAGGCTTTAGAGATGGTAACTTTGAGTCCAGCCTTGGTAATTTAATAAGAACCTATATCCAAATAAAAAGTAAAATTGGCTGGAATGTGACTCAGTGGTAGAGTGCTTGCTTAACATATGTGAAGCCCTGGATTTAAATCCCCAGTATTGGGTGAAAAAAGAAAAAGATGATGATGTATTTATACAGAAATTAATTTTGGTGCTTTGTACAGTCTTAGTTTTACCATAAAATTAAGTAAGTTACAATTTGTAATTTGACCTAAAGATTATGTCTGGGGGCACAATGGGTGAAATAGGCTTTTGGTTAATGGAGGAATTGCTTGGTTTTTACAGACTGTATAGAAAAGGAATATGTGAGACTATAAAAAGAATATAGTTCTTTTAAGTGGTCATAGCAGTTTTAATGACAATATAAAATAAAATTTTTTACTTCATTCTTTTTATTAATTGTTGTATCTAGATGCAATTCATGTATTATACAATTAACCTCTTATTGTATATAATTTAGTGGTTTTCTGTGTTTTTGTGGGACTATATACTCACCATCAGATTTTTTTTTTTTTGAGACAGGGTCTCACTTTGTAGTTCAGGCTGGCACTAAGCTCACTGTGTAGCTCAGACAAGCCTTGTGCTCAGCCCTCCTGCTTCTGCCTCCTGAGTGCTGAGATTACAGGCTTGAGCCACCAAGCCCAGCATTTGTGGTATGAGGTATTGATTGCCAGTGGGTTTGAGCCACCATGCCTGGTTTTGCTGTATGTGGTTACCCAGGATTTCAGGGACCTTGTTGTTGCTAGGCAGGCACAGGAACCACTGAGCTAAATCTCTGGCCCAACCCTCCTTCGTTTTTATTGCCAAGTTATATTCCATTTTATAGATAAATATTTTTGTTCCCTTAATCATGAATAACATACCTCTTTTCACATATTGGTTATTAATGAAAAATACTTACGTAAGATTCATGTTCAAGCTTGTATTTCTCTTGTATATATACCTTGAAGTAAAATTTCTGGGTCATACGATAATTCAGTTTGTTACCTTTTTAGTAACTTTCAGATTGTCTTCCAGAGCAGCTCTGCCATTTTATATTCCCAGTAGTGTATAAAGGTTCCAATTTCTCCATACTTGCCAACTTTTGTTCTTGTATGTCCTTTTTGTTATAGCCATCTTGAAGGTATAAAGTTCTGTATTATCTATCTCCTTGTGGTTTGACTTGCATTTTCTTGATCGCTAAATGTCAAGCAGTGGACTCATTGGTGATTTGTACATTCTTTTAGAGATATTCCTAGATATTTTATTCTTTTTTTTTTTTTTTTGAGACAGGGTCTCACTTTGTAGTTCAGACTGGTCCTGAGCTCACTCTGTAGCCCACGCTGGCCTTGAACTCAGTAGTCCTCCCACCTCAGCCTCCTGAATGCTAGGGTTACAGGTGTGAGCCACCATCCTCGGCTATTTTATTCAATTTTATGTTGGGTTATACCTTCCCTTCCAAGTAATTGGAGATTGAACCCAGGGCCTCATGCATTGCAAACTAGGGCCTACAAGCTGAGCTACATTCTCAGCCTTATAGGAATCTTATTTACTGCATGCTGGTTGTAAGTCCCAAATATTTGATTTGCAAGTATTTTCCTTAGGGGTTTTTAAAATATAAATGATCCTGTCTTCTGCATATAAAAATAATTTAATCTCTTGCTGTGCAATATTGATCATTTAAAATTTCTCTTTTCTAATTGCTCTCACAAGAATCTTCAGCATAATATTGAAAAAAGTGTCAAAAGTGAATAGACTCATCTTGTTTGTAATGTTAGGAAAAGCATGTTATCTTTCACCATTAAATATATTAATTTCAGGATTATCATAGATGGTCTGTTTAGAGGTTGTAGATTTTCTAGTCCTACCTAATATGGTGGGTATTTTTATCATGGAAACATGTTGCATTTCCATAAATTCTTTTTTTTCATTACTTGATATGACATGAAGTTTTATTATTTATTCTGTTGATAAGTTGTGTTATTTTGATTGATTTTCTGATAATTTTGTTCACGTCTATCGTATTTGCTCCTTGTATTTATATCTGTCTACTTATGTATGTCTCTGGACTGAACTTGCTGTTGTTTAGCTGAGGATATTTGTGTCTATATTAAAAATAGATTTAGTTCTGTAATTTTTTTTGCTTCATTGTGGTTTTGGTCTGTAATTACAATTCATTATTTGTATCAGTGTTTGTTTTTTTGTTTTAATAGGTCATCCTGATTTATTGTATTTAACCAAACAATACAACAAATGCCAAAGTATTTTTACAGAGTTTAGTTGGAAATTAATGTGTTTGCAGACTGTAATTTTTTCATATCTTACAAGATGATTGGAGATACATTGTTCTTTAGCAATCTAAGATCAGCAAAGTATGTGGAAAGTTAACAGTGTATCATGACCCATATTCAGTTAAGTAGTTTCATGCTTGTATTTTTTATGTTTTGCAGAGATACACTGTTTTGCAGAGATACATTTAAACTAGTATGACATCAGTCTTTTGCTTAAAATACCCTAGGATTTTTTTTGAGACAGGGTCTCACTTTGTAGTCCAGGCTGGCCCTGAGCTCACTATGTAGCCTAGGCAAGCCTCGAATTCAGTAATCCTCCTGTCTCTGCCTCCCGGAGTGCTGGGATTACAGGCGTGAGCTACCATGCCCGGCACTAAAATACCCTAGGATTTTAAAAGTGCCATGTTAAACTATGTTCTCTCCCCCTCCCCACCGACTGAATTAGAACATACCACAACAAAGCAACCAAGTTCTTATGTAATTGGCTCCCAAACTTACTCTTAAGGGTTGCTAAGTTGAAGAGTGAATTGTTGATTAAATCCCTCTTGCTAAGATTATAGAAATTTAAAATACAAATTTTACTGAGGGGAGAGCTGGAGGAGGTAGGTGGGGACAAACCTAATTTTTTTCAACTTTCAAAACTATTTTGTACTGTAAAGGAAGAAAAATGATTTAAGAGATACAAAATAATTGCTTTTATCTACACCAAGAATCAAAGTTTTTTTTTTTTTTTTTTTTTTGAGACAGGGTCTCGCTTTGTAGTTCAGGCTGGCCCTGAGCTCACTATGGTGCCCAGGCAAGCCGCCGCGAACTCCACAATCCTCCTGTCTCTACCTCCCTAGTGCTGGTGCTGGGATTACAGGCGTGAGCCACCACGTCCGGCATTGTGGTATGAGGTGTTGATTGTTGGTGGGCGTGTCTCCACGCCCAGCATTATATGTAGTTACTGGGGATCAAACTCAGGTCCTTGCACTTGCGAGGCAGGCGCCGGAACCACTGAGCTAACCCTCTGGCCTGCCACAAAAAATTTTTAAAAATTATAATTTTGCCATTTCAAGTGTAGTGAACACTTCTGCTTTTAGTTTTCTGGTCTATTAGGACACATACTGACTCTATAACATGTTAAATATAATGTTCCAAGATGCTCCAAAGAGGAGGAATTACCAGGTTGCATCTCAGAATCTTACATGAATGTGAATATTTTAGCATCTCACACTTTGTTGGAATAAAGTAGCTTGTAAAACTGCTCTATCTAACTCATCTCATTTATTATAGTTTTGCTCACACCTTCTTCTCTTGGATATTTCGTACTCTTTAGTATGAAAATGAACTTATTCCTTGAACACACAATTCCAAGTCTTCCTTATCTTTTCTGGTTTGTATTGATTTGTTTTCCCCAAATATCTAAACATACATTTTTTTATTCCTTTTCTCATAATTGTGTGTATTTTTATAATCTTTGTAGTAAGAATATCAACTATTTTATGAGCAACATTCAACCTTAAATTTCTTGTCTCTTAGCAAGCATTTTTGCACCTGTATATAATATGCTTTTAGCAAATATTTTCTAAATTGGCATCTGGCACCAGCAATAAGCTAGCACAAATTGCAGAAATTAGATAATATAATCATAGTTCATAGTTAAATAAATAAAACTAATAAAAAAAAACAAGATCCAGGAAAGTAGCTCAGTGGTGTCATGCCTGCCTTGGAAATGCAAGGTTCTGAGTTCGATCCCTGGTGGTGGGGGGGACTGTAAGAATTATTAATAAACTAGTTATAGTAAAATTGATCCCATTACATATTTTAAATGTAAGTATATTTTAAAAGTTATTATTGACATAATTTACATATAATAAAATGTACTCATTTTGAATACAATTTGATGAATTTTTACAAGTGTATTACATCTATATAGCCAGGACTAGAATCAAGCTAAAAGCTACCATATAACCACTAAAACTTCCCTGATGTTCTTTGCAAGCAGCTATCTTCCTATTCCTGTCCTAATCATTGATTTACTTTTTCTCACAGATTAGTTATATCCGTTTTAAATTCTAAAAATGGAATGGTGTCATATGTACTCTTTTGTGTCTGACCTTTTTTTTTACAGCATAGATTTATCCATGTCGTTTTATGAAACAGTAGTTCATTTCTTTCTTTCTTTCTTTCTTTTTTTTTTTGCTTTTGAGACAGGGTCTCGCTTTGTAGTTCAGGCTGGCCCTGAGCTCACTATGGTGCCCAGGCAAGCCGCTGCGAACTCAGCAATCCTCCTGTCTCTGCCTCCCCAATGCTAGAATTACAGGCATGAGCCACCACGTCCGGCATTGTGGTATGCGGTGTTGATTGTTGGTGGGCGTGTCTCCACGCCCAGCATTATATGTGGTTACCGGGCATCAAACTCAGGCCCTTGCGCTTGTGAGGCAGGCGCCGGAACCACTGAGCTAACCCTCCGGCCCTCATTTCTTTCTTTTAAAATTATTTTTAATTAGAATTTATAAATAGTAAAAACAAACTTTACTTTCTTTTTCTCTTTTGTGATAATGTTGGTTGATTTTTTTTTTCTTTTGAGACATGGTCTTGCTCGTTCAGTTGCTAGAACAAAACACCCAATACATACAATCTAAAGGAAGAAGCCTTTATTTTGGCAGTATGAGGGTTTCAGCCTGTGGTTGGGTGATCAAGGGCAGAAACATCATGGTGGATGGCCATGGTAGATGAACTCTCTTAACTCATGGCAGCCAGAAAGCAGAAAGTGGGGGGAATAGCCCAAATGGAAGGGACGAGGGCGAGAATACACAGTAGTGCTAAAGGTCATGCCCCCCCTGAAGTGTATCGTACTCATTTCCTAGGTACCCAGCCAAAGTGACAATCAAGATTAACTATCTCAGCACTCACTAACCAAAAAAATCTAAGTCAGCATCACCACCAAAGAGATCTACTGGTGTTATTAACTCTGTGGAATGACATATGGAGAAGAGTGAAGTATCTAATTGAAACACTGACAAAAATACCTAATATTTCTGAGAATTTATGTGCTAGGCACCATGTTGAATACTTTATGAGCATTTACTAACAAGTCTCACAAAAGCTCTATAAGGTAGATACCGCTGTTATCTCCATTCTACAGATAAGGAACATGGAGGCTCAAGTAAATCATGAACCCAAACCTGGCTGACTCCCAAATTCTTTCCTTCAATCACAACATCTATGCTGAGAGTGATTTTAGTTTTAGGGGTTATTTATAGGCTGCCAACTTCAACATATTTCATATTGTTAATTGTGAATTTGGAAAGGCTTTGTGGTTTGATGCTTAAAAATGTATTCTTGGCTTGTTTGGAAGCATTAAAAACATGACAAAAGCTACTTTAATGTAAGATGAGTTAAATACTGTATGTGATTATATCACAAATAGCCATTTCTAAATTTAAAATTCTTGGTATTATATTTTTGTTGAAACCATTTAGCAATGCTTTATCCAAAAATCTGATCCTGGCTGGTTGTGGTGGCTCATGCCTGTAATCCCAGCACTCGGGAGGCAGAGGCAGGAGGATTGCTGAGTTCAAGTCTTGCCTGGGTTATATAGTGAGCTCACAGTCAGCCTGAACTACAAAGCAAGACCCTGTCCCAAAAGAACTAAGAAAACAAAACAAAAATCTGGTCCTGCTGCTTGTCTCTGTATAATCACTTTTTGATTCTCTAATTCCTTCAGTGTAAATGCTAGGTATTTTAGCATCATCTGCAACACTATTGATAATTTAACTTAAGTGCCTATTACTCATCATTCTGCAATGTGCATCTGGTATTCTTGTCATGCTGAACTACTTATTGCTTCAGAATATAACTTTTACAATTTATTAAGTTAACATTACAGGTATATTCAGATGTAGAGTATCTGTTACCCAGCTACAGCAGATATTAGTGTAGGGTAACTCTCCATTTATGTTGTCCTCTGTCGTACTCACCTCTTGTATAAATTTTTTAAAACACATCTCAAGTTATGTACTTCCTTTGTAAATATCTTAGTTTATATGTCTAAGAAGCAAAGATTGTCTTTAAAGCAGAATAAAACCAATTTATAACTAAAAGATATTGTAATTCCTCTATTCAAATACCTGCTCAGAATTCACATTTTCTCAGTTGTTTAATAAATGTAGGTAGGGTTAAATTAGGTTTATTCATGTCACTTCCTAAAGGTCTATGCATGGCATTTGGTTGACTTGCCTTTTAAGTTTCTCTTACTATTTGTCCTCTTTCCCTTCCATTTTGTAATTCATATTAGTTTTAATGTCTAAACCCTTTGCTTTATTTTTCACAATTGCTTTGTTGAACAAAGAAATGATTTGCCCCATGCAGTTTCCCACATTGTAGATTTTGCTAAATTGCATCTGGATTTGCTGATTGCATCTAGCAGGCTTTTTTCTCTTCAGTGTTCACGAGGGCCAGGGATTTAGTGCAGTGGTGAATTTAACTGGACATGTTAGCTCAGGCCTGTAATTCCAGCACTCAGGAGGCAAAAGCAGGAGGATTGCTATGAGTTCGAGGCTTGCCTAGGCTACATAGTGAGCTCAGGGCCATCCTGAACTACAAAGGGAGACCCTGTCTCAAAAAAACAATGGGGCCGGAGATTTAGCTCAGTGTTTCCAGCGCCTGCCTAACAAGTTCAAGGTCCCTGGTTCCATCCCCAGTAACCACATACAACAATACTGGGCATAGTGACTCACACCCACCAGCAATCAGTAGCACATATCACAATGCCGGGCTTGGTGGCTCAAGCCTGTAATCTCAGCACACGGGAGGCAGAGAGGTAGGAGGATTGCTGAGTTGAGGGCTTGCCTGGGCTACATAGTGAGCTCAGGGCCAGCCTGAACTACAAAGTGAGACCCTGTCTCAAAAAAAAGAAAAAAACCAGTTTACACTAAATATCTCAAGTAAAATAATAAAAAAAGCAAATTAGAAAGAGGAGCATCAGTTTACTATAAACAAATTTAAGAGCACTAAAATGCCTCAATTTTTTAAATTATAAAATTATGAGTTATTTACTTTCCTTTTGAGTGGAAAGGGTTTTTTTTTTTTTTTTTGAGACAGGGTCTCGCTTTGTAGTTCAGGCTGGCCCTGAGCTCACTATGGTGCCCAGGCAAGCCACCGCAAACTCAGCAATCCTCCTGCCTCTGCCTCCTGAGTGCTAGGATTACAAGCGTGAGCCACCATGCCCAGCATTGTGGTATAGGTGTTGATTGTTGGTGGGCGTGAGTCTCCACGCCCAGCATTGTATGTGGTTACAGGGATCGAACTCAGGACCTTGCGCTTGCGAGGCAGGCGCCGGAACCACTGAGCTAACCCTCCGGCCCACTATTCTTACATTTTCTTATTTTCCTTCATTAGCTTCTGTTTATCTGCTATCACGTGCTCTTTCTCTCTCCTTCTCCCCTCCCCCTCCCCCCTCGCCCTCTCTTTGAGGACCTTGTGCTTGCATAGGTGGGAGTGGCACCACTGAGCTAAATCTCTGACCTCCATCTGTGAGCTCTTAAATTTGGTGTATTTGGGCTGCCTTACTACTTCTCTTTCATTCATTGTTTTCTCAGGGCAGTCAAATTCATTCTTACTCAAGACTTGTTAAATCTAGTGTGCTTTATATTCTTTTCTACTGTAATATCCATCAACTAGTCCCCCAAGCATGAAACAGAGAATCTCCTCTTCTAGAAAAAGTTTGAAAGTTTTTTTTTTTTTTAGCTCAAATGCTATTACGTGTATGTTGTTAGAAATTACTTGTCCTATGTTTTCTTTTTACTAAGGAATTCTCTGTTACTGGAGACCTTTTATAACTTCATATTGGTTTTAAGATTTCAAAAAGAAAATAGAATATGTACTAATATATACACACACACAAACACTCATACACACTAATGATTCTTTAACTTATTTGTATGCAATTAAAATATCTGAAATGGATAAATTCCTCAATGTGGGTGAATAGTTAGGGAGGGTTATTAATTCAAGAAGGCGGAGATCTAAGTGCCCACTAAGGTTTTAAAACCTTTGATTTCTAGCTCAGATCTCTGCAGTTTTCTTCACGAAGAGAAGGGAGAATATGAAAGCTTTCTGATTGTTTTAAAGGTATTAAGTACATCCACAATGCTTGAACACCCCCTTTTTCCCTTTATTTCATTTTTGAAATGCTAATCTAGATCCACAAAATTTGCATCATGACATGCTTTTAACTCATGACCTGTGACTTGTAAAAATACTTATACTGTAAATCTTTGAGTTTCCACAACACTGAAATATGGTATCTATGGATTTCTATAATATTTCTCCTAATTAGTATCAAAATAGTGTATCATGTTATCACCTGTTTTGCTTGATTTTTCCTATTTTATGAATATTTGAATAATATATATATACCTTTTGTGTAATTATCATTTAGTATATAGACCCTTGAGAGATAAAGTTATATATAACTTTAAAATTTTTAAATAAATTACTGTATATATTCTTCCCTACCCCCCTCCTGTGTTAGGATTCAAATTCAGAACCTTGCACTCATCAGGCAGGTGTGGTGCCTCTGAGCTACATCCCCAGCTCTCTTTATTCTTTTTTTTTTTTTTTTTTTTTGAGGGAGAGTTAGCCTTGAACTCACAGCAATCCTCCTGCCTCTGCCTTCTGAGTGCTGGGATTATAGACATGAATCACCATGCTCGGCATTATGGTATGTGTTACTGGGATAGAACTCTGGACCTTGTGCTTGTCAGGCTGATGCCAGAACCACTGAGCTAAATCCCTGGCCACCAGCTCTGTATTCTTTTTTTTTTTTTTTGAGACAGGGTCTCGCTTTGTAGTTCAGGCTGGCCCTGAGCTCACTATGTAGCCCAAGCAAACCTGGAACTCAGCAATCCTCCTGTCTCTGCCTCCCGAGTGCTGGGATGACAGGCGCGAGCCACCATGCTCGGCACTGTGGTATGTGGTGCTGATTGCTGGTTGATTGTTGGTGGGCGTGAGTCACCATGCCCAGAATGCTGGGCATGTGGTTACCCAGGTATGTGGTTACCAGGATCGAACTCAGGACCTTGCCACTGAGCTAAATCTCCAGCCCAGCTCTGTATTCTTAAACTATCACAAACATGCAGAAAAATTGCAAATTTAGTACAAAGAAATTATTTTACCTTATTCCATTTGAGAGTATCTTACATACCTGGTGCTCCATCATGCCAAAAACTTTAGTATATACAAATAATAACACTTTCCTCCATAACCATAATATAACAGGGAGGAAATTAATATACCAGGAGCAATAGGAACTAAGAAGAGAGAATCAAATAAAATACAACTAATTAGATTAGACAGATATTGATTACTCCTTAGATAGGGCAAAGAAACACGCAAAAAGACCTTAACATTCTATGGTTGTGCCTGATTAAATTGGAAAATATTAGACAACAAGATGATTCATAATGTAATTCCTCAGTGTTGAGATAGTCTATGGGGGTGGGGTATAATTTAAAAATATTATACTCTAGTAGCAGAAGATATATTTGATAACAGGTTTACTCTTGGCCATATTTTTTATTAAATAGTTGGGATTTTAAGTCAGTTAAGAGAATCTATTAAAAAGCACAGGAAAAGTGCGATATTGTGAAAATTCTCCTATTTTTCAATGACTAGAATGTCAGAAGGGTTAAGGTAATGAAAGAAAAAGCAGGGGAATTGGCATTTTACCTCAGTGCTAGCTGTCATACTCAGGTCCCTGTACATGCTAGGTAGACAGACTGCCACTGAGCTCCATCCCCCGTCCTGGAATCTATGACTTACATTTCAGCCTGAGACTCTGTCTCTGAGGATCTAATACAAATTGCCAGTTACTAGAACTCTTTTTAAACTCAGTATGAAAAGAATTAATGTTATCACACACACAAATACCCTTTCTCAAGTAGATCCTGTACTTTGTTTAGAAACCAGAAAATGAGTTTTCATGCTCCTCAATCATCACGTAAATATATATAGTTGATTACTGCATCTTTGAAAGAACATGGAAAGAAAGCACATTTTATCCTGGCTTTGTTACTATTCTCTCTGCAGTTTTGAAAGACTGACTTGTGTATTTAAATGAATCCCTATAAATTATAGTTGCCTATAATTGATCCAAATCTGATTGAGAGCATAGCTCCTTAGTCCCTGCTCTAGCATTCAGTAGCTAGCGGATCATGGCCAAAACATTTCTATGCCTCTGTGTCCTCATCTGTAAAATGAGAAAAACAGTGATAGGAATCTTATAGAGATGATTTCAAGATATATTGAGACTATATATGAAATAGGAGGCAGAGTGCCTGTCACAAAGTAACCACTACTTTTAGCTCTATTATTGATGTCATTGTATCAATTGTTTACTCTCCTTAGGTCCCTTCTTTCATTGTATAATGCTGCTATGAAAGTATATTTTGGTCCTCCACCCTTCTCTTTATTATAACTATTATTACCCATTTACACAGGGTTAAATTAGTGAACTCATGTAAAATTCTTAGAATAATACTTGGTATTTCCATGATCTGTCAGGTCAGTAAGATCCTTTTCTTGCTGTTAGTTGTCCCCTGCTTTGCTCTCCTTTGAGGCTGTCTAGACATTTTTAGGACCCTATTCAGATACCTTTTTTGTGACTTTTGGGGTCCAAAAGGAAAAAGACACAGATTGTGTTTTGATAGTGATATCAAGAGCCACTGGACAGAAATAGCATTAATGAAAAAGGTAAAGTTGAATTCTAAATCAATGAAATTTTGTTTCAACTATTTAAAAGCATTGCTTATTAAAAGTCTCAATTTTTATAGAAAGAAAAGTTGTATTAATGATCAATTTAAAGTGGACTTGCTGCTTACTTTTCATGAGGAGTTAAGCCTAAAATTTTACCTAAAAAACTCAGAAGTTCAGTTAAAATAGCATAATGAGAAGTAAAGGGCAGAAAAGTTTTATGATTTTCCTTTCAGGAAAATAAATTGATGTCTTCATCCAGATTAGTAATTGTTAGTAATTCTTTGCAAATTGTTCTCATTCATTTATTTCAAAATCTTAAACCTTTTTTTAAAATTTAAATGAAAAGAGCTTTATTTCTCATTTTAAAATACACTTGATTTTTGTTAGAAGATTCATAAGAGATTATCTAATTTCTCAATAAGTCACTTGTTAAGTATTCATTTGACCAGCTTTTTAACCCTTTGCTCATCTTCAGCTATTTTTAATATTTAAAGAATTATAGTTCATAGAGAAAAGTATTTTTTCCAGTTAAAATTGTATTACATTTTAAAAAAATATTGTTAGCCACTTTAAGTCTTTTCAGCATTGTTTTACTTTTCATGTGATCTTTAAAATAAAATTTTTATGTATATTTTTAAAAGAACTTTACTGCAGGAAATGGCAGCGTGAGAGTTAATGTGTTACATGGAGGGAAGTGCAGTCCATTGGGGGTTAAATTGCAGAGTCTAATGGAATAATAACTGGTAGCACCATCTGCTGGCCTACTTCCGCAGAAGGAGTCAGTATTTTTAACGACATCTCTAATATTCATGCTGATGCATTTTGATGCTTTGTGCATTCATTTCTTTCTGTGCTTTGTTGGAATCTGGCTATCTGCTTGTAGCTATTGAGGAAACTCAGCTTTTTAGGAGGGTTTGCAGCCTTTATCATACCTAAATAGGATGAACAGTAGATGTAAACTTGCCAAGGCAGAAATGTGTTGATAAATCAAAATGTGTATTTGTGGAGGGTTGTGCATCTCTTGGTTCCAGCTTGCTAAATAGGCCATTTAGGAATCTTCTTTCAATGCTTTTTTCTTGAGCACTGCCTGGGGTGGTGAAAAAGCAGAGGGCAAGCCTTTGTCTGACGCCAAAAATGTCTTCAGTGAAGAGGCCAAGAGGAAGGGTAAGTGAAAGCCTGAATGAGTGGGAGGAGGAGGGGTTCTTTGGGCTAAAAGGCTAATGGGATTGAATAACCTTCCTTATTACTGGCTGCTGCTGCAGGAGTCGTACTGCATCGCCATCTTGAGCTTGTTGCTGTTTTCTCCAGTCTTGGTTATTTGTTATAGCCTGTAGGCCTTAAGGTGGCATTTTAGTGAGCAATTCTGAGCCCTCCTTCCTTTCCCAGTGCTTAGTACTGCTATGAGACCTTTGATGAGGCAGGCATAGAAAAGATATCTAGGGAAGCACACTGAAATCAGCATGAAAATGTGTTTGGAAATTCCTGATCGTTTTTTTCTTTGCTATAGTCAGAGGCATGTTTACGGGTAAGAACATAACAAAACTGTGATCTAAGTACGTGGATGAATGTGTGTTTGAAGAGGAAATTCTTTTTAAAATGCTGTTGATCTGCTTCCTGTGATATTGCTAAAATATTAATAATTTTAATGTAAAACTATAAAACTTGTTTCTTTCCCAAATCGCTTGAGCACAGTAATTGTGATACAGAAAAAGAAAAAAAGAAATCCATGTTTAACTCTTTCATGGGAAAACTAAAACTTTCTCTAATTTAAAGTATGAGAATGTTTACTAACTAGTTATATTGCTGCATTAAAATGATTCAAATGATTTCATATACTTGTTCTAGTCTTAAAAATAGGCTTTGTTTTATCTGAAAATCAATGAACTGTATGGAGTAGTGATTCAAAATTAAAATTGCTATTTTGAATCTATTAATAATTTTCAAAGTTCTGGAATGAAAAGACTCCAAATGCAAAAACTTATTTATAAGAAAAATTTGAATCACTACATTTACAGGACAAAATCTAAATTAACTAAGCAAAAATGCCATGAAAATATCAATCTATTTATTTCTTTCTTTAACCTTCATTTTCAAAGCAGCATTTGAGCTGTTTATACTTGCACTAATTTCTTGATAAACAAAATGTCTTAATTTAAAATTTGTTTTAGCACTTACATATTTGCCTCGTGTTTTATTTATCTAAGCTTAATTTTAAATTTCAGGTCAGGATTTATTTTATTTTGTTTTTTGGTGTGTTCTATAAAAAAATATTTTATTTTCCTAGCCTCCATCTTCCAAGAAGAGTGATGGTTCTGGGACATACAATAAGTTGCAGAATACCCAGGTGAGAGTCATGGCTGAGAAGAAACAGAGAAAAAAGGCAGAAACAGAAAGCAAGCAAGAAAAGGCTAATCGCATAATATCAGAAGCTATAGCAAAAGCCAAGGAGCGTGGGGAGCGCAATATTCCACGAGTAATGAGCCCTGAAAACTTTCCTAGTGTTTCGGTTGAGGGAAAAGAGGAAAAGAAGTGTCGAAGGATAAAATCAAAGCCAAAGGACAAAGACAGCAAAAAAACAAAAACATGTTCTAAGTTAAAAGAGAAGACAAAAATTGGGTAAGTTGGTATTAATTAAATTTAACTCATTTCAATTTGTCATTAGAGCACAACTTATTTTACTCTTTGCTGTTGATGTTGTGTTTACTCCAGCATTGAAGTTTTACTTTGTTTGATACATGTGTGCTTCATTTTTGAATGAATTAATAATAGTCCAGGATCTAATAAGTTTTGTTAGATGTACATGGCTTTTTCTGTGTTATTATTAACGAAGGGATATGAAACAGATAAGGGAAAAATACAAATGAAATAAATTCCACATTGCTGTGCCAATCCAAAATTCACTTGCTTTATAAAATATGAATTTAGATTATTTATAAAATTTCTTTACTTCTCAGTTGTACTGTACCTCAACAGCATGTGGCAGTTTAAATATGAAATACAATATTTCCTCAAACCTTACAACTCAACAACTTTGTACTAAATGGAAAGGTAAAAAAAAGTAAGGCCATATAAATCAACAACAACAATAAGCAGCTCATAACACTTACTGAATTATCCCCATAAGTCTCTGATTTATCTCATGTAATGAAGAGACCAGATGAGGATTAATGCTTCAGAAGAATTATAAGAACAAAGAATTGCACAAGGAGGATACATTAATCCTATGTGCTTTTATTTGACTGTTTAACACATTTTCAAAAAATAAAATACAAGTTACTTGTTTCAGTATTTTTATTTGTTTTGCGTGTAAATGTAATATAACTTAAGGCCAACATAGTTTAGAATTGTCTTTGCAAGACTATTTGGTCAGTTGTAAAGGCTTTCTGGGGAATTGTTGAAGTGCTTAATCTGAGTTTTCTAATAGTCACACACCAAAAATCAAGAATTCCATTATTATATATCTTAATCTGCTTAAGAAATTATTGATATGATAGAGATTTACATTATTTTCATCTGCTTAAGAAATTATTGATATGATAGATGAGATTTACATTAAAAACAGGTTTTGTAACTCAAATAAATTTTAGTATTCTAAGTGCACTCAGCAAATTTAGTTTGCCTCTGATACCTTTCCCAAAAAAGCATTAAATAATATAAGAGCTCTTGTTGTTATAGATTAAAAAAATCACTTTGCATTTTTTGGTGCAAGTATCTAAAGTGAAATTTGAAACTTAGTTTTCTACTGTTATTTTTAAAGGTTTTGTATGAAAGCATTTTATTTTTCAAAAATCCTATCTAGCTTAAGAAATCCAAATTTAATCTTTTGCTAGAATTTAATTCAGGTTTCCCAGATTTTGTTTCTTCAGGGACTGGCAGAGTAGTATTTGAGGGGTAAAACACTGAAAAACAATAAATAAAACAAAAAAGAAATTGAATAATAAATTTCACAAATTACAGTAACTTTCTTTAAGTTTAGGGGAAGAGACTGGAGCAAGTCAGAGACAAAGATTAAACAAGCAAATCTGATATAAGACTAAAACAATCTACAAATAGGAAAATGAGAGATAAATTATAGAGAAAAATACAGTTTTTAAAAATGGTACTAGAGATTGATTCTGCCCCCTTTGCACTGAGTGATATCCCTAGCCTTAAAAAATTTTTTAAAAAATATTTTGATACAGAGGCTTGTGAAGTGCCTAAATTGTATAGTGTGGGCTCAGACTTAGTATTCTCCTGCCTCAGCCTCCCAGAGTGCTAGGATTATAGGCATTTAATCATTCAGTCACAGGGACTAGACCTCTGAGTTTTATCCCCAGCTCTTGCTAGGCCTTTCAGGTAGAAGACTTTATGATTTGCAAGCAGATAAGTAAAATTCAAGCTTTCCTATGTATTATTAAGTTACTGGGGTAAAACTACCTTAATCGTCTATATCATTCAAAGACAAGTCTCATGATGTTTGAGGAAAACCATAATTGGAACAAATAAATTCTTATAGAATTCAAAGTTTTGATATGTTAGGTGGTTGAACTATTTCATCAGTATACCTTCCAATAAGCCACTGTGCTTTATCATTTTAAACTTGCCGAGTGTAATTCTTTTGTGAGGAGTCATTATTTAAGTAAAGATGACTTGTATTGTTTCAACTAGCAGCAGCATTTTAGGATATATGAAATGCTAAAAACTTTTCTATTAATTTTAGGGTTGGTCTCCTAATATCAAATTATTGATATGAGATCATTTGAAAGACAGTGTGTGTTCTTTTTAACCACCAGCAGTGTAAAATATAAAATTGAGAAATGTTATAAACACTATTTATAGTTGATTTACAGGGTAGGCATTTAACACAGAGGTGTGATATAATCTAGCAACTAATCTGAAGAAAAACAGCACAGCCTCTTCTTGTCTGTATACTGGAAATCTTTTTGCTGTCTTTTTTTTTTGTGTGTGTGGTGCCAGGGATTGAACTCAGGTGCTTGTGCGTCCAAGGTTGGCGGGGTATCACTTGAGCTAAATCTTCAGCCCTTTTGCTGTCATTCTGATAGATTTTGTTTCTCAATGCAAGGAACAATATTCTGTTTGGAGCATTTTCATACAGTTGGATTGAATTTCTACAATAATTTTTTGACATATATTGGAACATGAAATATAATGTGGTTAAATTCTTCGGCTCTGAAGTCATTTGTGTTTGTTCACTTTATAATTTACTGGTTACAAACAGTATAAATCTAGACAGATGCTTAACCTCTATTCTGTAAAAGAGTAATAATGATAGTATTTGCCTCATAGTGTTATTTTGAGGATACAATTAGTTAATAACATTTAAATATAAGTACTAAAGTGTTAGCTATTAATGTTTTCTGAATATATAAATAGCATATAGTCATTTAAGGAAAAGACCCAAGCCAGGAACCATACAACCTTCAAGTTTACACTCACCCAGCAACATAGATTCTCTTCCTGTTACGGCTCTGTTTTAAGTAAGATCATCTTTAAAATCAAGCAAAAAATATCAGTTAGTGTGCTTGCTTGCCTCCCCACTTATCTCCTTTTTTTTTT
>PVIC010034645.1:0-19456 GCA_004025085.1 Thryonomys swinderianus | reverse complement strand
CCTAAAAACACCAATAGTACACTCTTCCTGCTTCCCTAGTAAGGGAAAATATTGTCCCAAGGATGTCTATTCTCTGGATATGTCCTATCTCTCCTAATACTTAGATCTCATTTCTTATCACTTTACTCTTCCTTTACCTGTCCTAATTTCCTACCCAAGAGTTGACTTCCAAGGCCTCTGCCTGACCTAGCTCTTAGTTGCCTACTGCTGTTTTTCTATTATATCGATTGTTCCCTTTACAGAAACTAGATTCTTGTTTTCTCTCCCTTCAACTTGTATTCTTATAATTCCTAATTGAAAAGGAAAACTACATTTGGATTTCTCACAATTTATATTCTGTGCTGAGGCACATTATGTTTGTTTCATAACCCCATATGAAAGATACCTAGTTATGTCTGCTACAGAATTCTTTGAATTATAAAAAAGGCTTTTTATTTTTATCAGTTACAGTTGTTTTGTTCTCTTGATTTTCAAAGCATTCATATGTCCTTAATTACCCACATAGAACACCCAGTATTTTAAAACCACCTCAGACAGCATAAGCCCTAATTGCTTGCTATTCTGCTACTTTAAAAACCTAGTAAATGATGAAGGATTTACAAAAGTTTTCAATGGAAATGATCTCCACTGAACCCCCTAGCTAATTTGTTTATTTTTTATTAAGTTAAATGTCTTGAAGGTTGCATAGAACCAAATAAACTGCTATGTTCTAAAATCTCCTGATGTTAACAGAAGACAGTTGGAAAAAAAATCAGGAATTCTCTTTTATACTTATTGTTTCATTCAATTTTAAGACTATTGCTGCAGATATTTTTAAGTAATATATCTTTATAGTCTCTCCATAAAAGTGCTAAATGAGATATTTCTTTTGAATTTAGCTTCAGAAAATAAATAGGCTTTCTTGAAGCATCAGCATGATTTAATACTCTTTTCCTGCAGATATTTATGAAATACTATATTTCTTACCTGGTCGCCTGCCTTGCTGGTTGTTCTTATGATACTGACAGAAAATGTGACTTAAGACTAGGGCAACTATGTCAATGCTTTAAAAATTTTGGGCTTTATTTTTTTAATACTCTCATAGCACTTGCCATATCCTCATACCAAAGAACATTTGAATTTCCTAAGCAAGCTATATTTTAATTATATTGCAGTAATATTAAACTGTTTATAAGTTATTTGTGGACTCTTTAGAAACACTTCACATACAATCAGTGGAACATATTATTAAACTATGTTAAGTTCTGGGATTGGCTTATTTTTTCCTCCTGGTGGACTGTTTAGAAACACTTCATGTACAATCAGTGGAACATATTATTAAACTACGGTAAGCTCTAGGATTGGCTTATTTTTTCCTCCTGGACTGGTTTTGACTTTCCATTTAAGAATTGTATTGTAGATGCCTTTTAGTGCCTCCAAATACATTTGCTAAAAGCATTCATAAATGCCATTGGCAAAAATCTAAGTGCAGTTAGCTTATATTTTTAAAAAAGACGTGAGTCAAATCTATTGGTCTCATAACTGAGTTGTCCAAGAAAGACCTCTTTGGGTATAACTGGATTCAGATCCCACAACACTAGGAGGACTCAGCCTTTAGTTCTTTCTCTTCAGCCTTATTCTGTGCAGATGGATTCTTGGGTTGCCTCTCTTCAGGTACTGGTGCTCTGCAGCCCCAGAGTTTGACACCAATCAGTTTAGCAAGAAATTCATGAACAACAGTGTAACAAAACAAAACTCTCTTAGATCTGTCTCTCAGCTCTGATCAGAGTCCAGTGGCCATTACTGACTCAGCTTCTGTGGCATGGCATTTGCAGTGTGGTGACTCATAAAGCGAGGGCAATGCAACTCGGGAGGAGAACAACTCCCTCACATCACCTACAGTAACGGTGGTCTAGATAGTTGTCTAAAGCAAAAAAGGCTATGATTTCCAGCAGAGGGAAAATAAGTGCCACGTAATAAAAACTGTTCATCATACACCACTAATGAGGGTGGCAGGTTTAGAGGAGGGGATGCAAGATCTCTTAGTACATTCATATTTCAAATAATACTTGATTTTTAACATAAATTGTTCCATGCAATATTTTGGGGACAGTTTATGTTAAACATTATTTGTTATCCAAAATTTAACTTTAAAGGAATGTCCTGTATTTTATCTGGCAACCTTACCATAAGGTACGTAGATAAATTCAATTAGAAAAGAACAAAACATGTAAGATTAAAGTTAACATTAAATAAATAGATATAAAAGTAATCTCATAATAGGCTGTCACTTATTCCATCCATAATCATAGATGATGTGTTATATCATTATAGTAGAATATTCCACTACCAGCAACTGAACTCAGGGGCTTTATAGTGAGCTACATCCTAAGGCCTCTTTTTTTTACTTTTAGACAGAATTTCACTAAGTTGTCCAGGCTGTGCTCAGACATGTAATTCTCTTACCTCAGCCTCCCATAGTGCTGGGATTACAGGCATGCACTACCACATTTACATTATAATTTAATTTCCATTATTGAAAACAATAAGTTGATCTCAATAACGTAAGTAACTTGCTCTGTTTATTTTTGTAAGTTTGGCTGATAATTTAAGTATCTATATTTTCTACCTTTTGGGCTGTTCATCTGGATAAGACCTATCTTTTTTTTTGAGACAGGGTCTTGCTTTGTAGTTCAGGCTGGCAGTGAGCTCACTGTGTAGCCCAGGCAAGCCTCAGACTCAGCAATCCTCCTGTCTCTGCCTCCCAAGTGCTGGGATTACAGGCGTGAGCCACCAAGCCCAGCATATGTGGTATGTGATACTGATTGTTGGTAGGCGTGGCCACCACATCCAGTATTGTTGTTTGTGGTTACCAGGGATGGAACCAGGGACCTTGCTCTTGCCAGGCAGGTGCTGGAACCACTGAGCTAAATGTCCAACCCGATAAGACCTGTCTTAAAAAAATATTTTTGCTTCTTTAGCACTGTTGAATATGTGAAACTATATAGGATTTTGGGTCATGTTTCTGTGGCAGAAGATGGTGCAACAGTTCCTTGATTCATTCTGGGACCAAGAGTCTCAGGATGTTTTTCCTTTTGTCACTTCATTCTTATGCAAGGCAGGTGCATTCATCAGAATGTCTTGTGGATCGGCACCACCCTGGTTTTAGTAATAGTACTGCAGTTGCCATTTGAAGACCCTGACATTTTTGGTCAAGAAAATCCCATGGCCCAGGTCAGGCTGAGGAAAGAATTCTACCCTGTAATTTGAATTTCCAAAGGAGTCACTCTGGAGCCAAAAGAAGGCACTAATTTATTCTGATGGTGGAGAGCTGAGGAGACTGTCCATGAGTTCCTTTTGGCCTGGTGCTAGAAATGATATTGCCCTCATGTCTAATATATGTCAGAGCTTTGCCACCCTTCTAATAATTTTTCTTGTATTTTTTAGTCTGTTTCTGATTTTAGAGACCCACAAGGCCTTCTAGGTAGATACCATATCCATTTTGACATTTGAAATTGTATATCTCATGCCAGCTTATAAATTCAAAATAAAGATTTATCAATGCTTAGGTAGAAATTTCTATGGTACTGTCACAGTGAAAGAAACATAAGTAGTGACTTCTTACCTTATCTGTTTAATAACTTCCAACCCAATTCAATTAAGAGGGTCTTGCTTCTCCCTTACTGCATCAAGTATCTACATGATCAAGAGGCTGAGGAAGGCCCTGAAGGTTAAGAAGACAGTTTGGGGTTTTACAGTGTCATAGGAAGTTGACTGTGCGACAGAGGTGAGTGGGTAGACTGTGTGCGGGAGTGTCCGCGGGAGCTACACCCACGGAGGGGAAGGGACAAGGGGAAGCAAAGGGAAAACCTCAGCAGTGAAGTAGATGCTGTAGTGTTGGCCCATCGGATAAAACCTCTATAGTTAGAACTTTTTTTCATAGTATTCTCAAAATGGTGTCCATCAGTTGTGGATGCGTAATGTCCAGAAGGAGCGTGGCCTCGACTGAGGTGGCTGTCTGCCATGGAAGCCGTCCTCTATGAGACTGGCCACTGAGGGCTGTTTACCAACAGCCTTTTGAGCAGCAGGTGGAACAAGTTCTCCTGGAAGCAGGATATGAGCGATGCATCGTGGTATCTGCTTCAGTTTACCATGGAGTGCGAGAGATTAGCAAATGCAAACATTAATCTACTGTGTAATTTTGCTAAATAATCTCACAGAGTAATGACAGCTGCCTCAAATCCATAAGAAAAGAAGACAAAAATTTAACCATTTTCTATATGAAGAAAAATGTGATACAGACAAGGATTTTTTTTTTTTTTGAGACAGGGTCTCACTTTGTAGTTCAGGCTAGCTCTGAGCTCTCTATGTAGCCCAGGCAAGCCTCGAACTCAGCAATCCTCCTGTCTCTGCCTCCTGAGTGCTGGGATTATAGGAGTGAGCCACCACGCCCAGCATTGTGGTATGTGGTATTGATTGCTGGTGGGCGTGAGTCTCCACGCCCAGCCTTGTATGTGGTTACCAGGGATCGAACTCAGGACCTTGCACTTGTGAGGCAAGTGCCGGAACCACTGAGCTAATCCTTCGGCCCCAAGGATTTCTTTTTTTATTACTGTTACTTAAAACAACATAATCATTAAAAGGACAGGATATTTTTTAATAGTAAAAGGCTGAACATAATATCAGAATGAAACAAATAAATATCTTAATGAAATACTGCATTGCTCTTACATCGCTGTGTCCTGAACAGGAGAAATGTCACTGACAGCTTATCTGTGGACTGGCATTTAGAAATCATTAGGACACATAGGATATTAAAAAAAAAATAGCCCCTGTGGATTCCCAGGAAACATAACATCAAAACTGAGTAGTTCTGGTAGTATAGATAGCAAAATGTATCAGGGAAGAGACTTCTGGCTGAGTGTGGAGGGTTGGAAAAGGCGCGGAGACTGGGCTTGGCAAGGTGTGATCACACAAAGAAGGACAATCCTGCTCAGGAGGGCTGTTAGTCATGCAGGGAACACTAATGACTAATTGGGTGTTGAAACTAGAGTTCAAGAGGGTCAGATTATTCAACAGACAATGGGGAAGCAGTACAGGTTTGTGAGGAAAGACTTTATGTGGTTAGAACTGTAGTATAATAAAAATTACATGACGAAATAGGTTTATTTATTCCATGCACTTAAAATAGATTATACGGCAGGGATTCTGTCTCTCCCAGTGAAGCTATTGTTGAAGAATATGAATGAAAAAAGGGAGACACAGGGCCGGAGGGTTAGCTCAGTGGTTCCGGCGCCTGCCTCGCAAGCGCAAGGTCCTGAGTTCGATCCCCAGTAACCACATATAATGCTGGGCGTGGAGACTCACGCCCACCAACAATCAACACCGCATACCACAATGCTGGACGTGGTGGCTCACGCCTGTCATCCCAGTACTTGGGAGGCAGAGACAGGAGGATTGCTGAGTTCATGCCGGCTTGCCTGGGCACCATAGTGAGCTCAGGGCCAGCCTGAACTACAAAGCGAGACCCTGTCTCAAAAAGCAAAAAAAAAAAAAAAAAAAAAAAAAAAGGGGAGACACGAGTGAAATGGCGTTGAGAACATGGGGGAAGAGATGGCTATGTTAATATTCTTAGGAACTAAATCACCAGGATTAGGCAATTTATTGGGCTGTTGTGTGATGTAGGGGAAGGAGCTAAAGGGAAGGATAAGATAGTGTTATTTTTATTAATAAAGAGATAGATTTTGTAGAGAAGATGAAAAGTCCAGTTATAGGCATCATGAATTTAAATATTTTGCCTTGAGAAGAATAAGGCAAAGGGATGTTTTGTTTATAAAAAAAATCTTTCTTTCTTGGAAGGTTCAGCTTTAACTGACAGCAAAATAAATATATGCTCCCTTTTCATGGGTATCATCTTTACTGAATCGCTTGAATATGGGACTCTTTCTTCACTCTTGAGATAAAATCTCAGTCAATAGTGTCCCATGTAATATGAGGTGTGCTTATATGTATATTTCAATAGCTACATATCAAGTCTTTTGTACTTTAGCACTATTAATGTGCTTCCTTTTTTTTTTGGTTAGTTTTTTTAAAAGGGCTATCCTATATCTTGTAAGATGTTTAGCAACATTTCTGGCCTCTAACCTCTGAGTACCAGTAGTACTTCCCTCTACTGTAACAAATAAAAGTGTTCTAAGACATTATCAAATATCTCCTTAGCTGGCAAACACCTCACTGAAGAAGCATTTCAATATATGCACATGTAGATGCAGATGTACAGGTATAAATTGACCTTGACTCCTTCCTATTGACCCATGTTTGTGATTAATGGTGTAACAGCTAATTGATGGCATTATGACAACTCAGTGACCAATATTTCTGTCTTCATTTATACAAACAGTATCCTTTGTTGTACAGCCACTGGTAAAATTTAGTTTTTGTACTTTTCTGTCTTTACGTCATAGATTCATAGTTACATTAAGAAATCATCCTTACTAAGTATCAGGGAAATCTGTCAATGGCAAGTCTCTTGCATAATTTTATAGCTATTGCTTGTAGTTAAAATCATGCATAATCTCAGTTCAGTTAGCTTATTTTTCTCTTCAGCCTATCATTCCTATGTATGCATTCTTCTCTATTTCTTTCATACATGTTCAAATGCTGGGACTCTGCTATAGTGTTTCATCTCAGTGTTGAATATTGGCTGTGATTTAGAACACTTTGGTTGTTATATTTGACTTTTGAGTTAGGGTACTTTGCACACGATATCAACTGGTGGCTTGCTGTTAGGTTTGTGCATCAACCTGACTGATCAGAGTACCCATGTTAAATGTTATTTCTGGGAATATCTATATTTTTGGAAAAATTAGACTTGACTTGCTGGACTCAGTAAAGTGAATTACTGTCCTTAGTGTGGATGAGTACCAGATGATTTTTTTTTTCCAGTAACAAGGATCAAACTGAGGCCCTTGTGCTTCACAGGTAGATGTGGTACCACTGGAGTTAAATCCCCAGCGACCAGTTGATGTTCTGATAGCCTAAAAAGAACCAGCTCCTCTGATTCTCGGGCCTGATAAGTTAAGCTAACTTACAACACTCACTTTCCTGGGATACCAGCTTTCAGACAGCAGAATGTAAGACTTCTTAGTCTCCACCATTGATTTATTGATTAAATGATTCCATCATTTACTACTGCTTATAATAAATCTCATTTTGTTTATACATAAAGAGCTAGCAGTGAACCACAGTCCAAATTCAAAGCCTGGTGTGTGTGTGTGTGTGTGTGTGTGTGTGTTTCCTACTGGCTGTGTTTCTTTGAAAAGCTTTTAACTACTATACTTACATTTGGAGAGAAATCACTGAGACTGGAAGCAGAGGGTTTACTGGACAGAATCCACAGGAGCAGAAACACCATTCTTGGTTCAGACATGGTCCAGTGGGCATGAAGAGTGCAGGCTTCTAAAGTGGGGCATCATTGTGGGTACCTGGGATTTGATACTTTGACATCTGTGGATATCAAGCTCAAAGAAGGAAAACCTCAAACCCGAAGATTGGAATTTAAAATAAATACAGTGTGTCGTCCTCATCTTAGTGGTGAGAATGAGTAACTAGGGAAAAAGATGGAAAGGAAACCAAGAATTAGAGACAAAAAGCGCTTCACTTACTTGATGTGTGTCACATAGAAACTGTGACATGAGATAGTAAATAAAGTTCATGGAAAGGAAGAGGTCTTTGTTATAGAATTATGGAAAGCTGTGCAAAGCTGGGCACCACTTGATGAGAGCTATTTGGGCCTTTTCTGTCTCAAATCAGAAGGAACTGCAGTAGGATGGGGAGATCAAAGGTGATCCTTCAGGTGAGGGGCAAAGAGACTGAGAGCTGGTGGTGTAGTTAATGAGCCAGACCTGGTGGCATGGAACAAAGTACTGAGGATGTCTCCCAACCTCCACCTATTGTCTTGATTTAGCAACTTCGTTTTCTATGTGATTTGAACCTGTATTTCTTCTGTAGAAGGTTTTTTTTTTTTTTTTTTTTTTTTTTTTTTGAGACAGGGTCTCGCTTTGTAGTTGAGGCTGGCTCTGAGCTCACTATTGTAGCCCAGGCAAGCCTCGAACTCAGCAATCCTGTCTCTGCCTCCCCAGTGCTGGGATGACAGGGATTACAGGTGGCGTGAGCCACCACGTCCGGCAGAAGGTTTTTGATGATAATTTAATCCATTCTTGTTTAGGGAGCTATTGACAGTCTTTGGGTTTTTTCCACAGATTTTTTCAGATTTATTTTTCACTTCTGTGATGTTAATTTAAGAAGTTTTTGCTATCAGTGCCGGAGATAGCCCACATCTTCTTACATGAGTTCTCATTTGTGTATTCACATATGACAGTCATATGAACTTGGAATTATTGGACCTGAGCTCAGTCTTACATATTTAGCAATTAGATATTTGCAATTTCAGCTAATATCTATTTAGAAATAATGTTTGATGTTATTCTTTATAATCCATCGCCTTTTTCCGATGGGAGATTAAAATAAGTAAAAATTGATCAGTGCCTGAAATTATCATACTGGTTTTTACATTTCAAATAAACTTTTAGCAATTCAATTTTATACTAGTTCAGACAAGACTGGTTTTGTTCAGGTGGTATGACCCCATTGTGCTAATTCAAAAATGACCATACTGCACTTGGATACTTTGGGGACAAATTTAATCTCATAGAGTGGTTTTTAGCATGCACTTCTTATGTGGTATTACCTCTTTACATTGAGGTAAGCATATGTGCAGATGGTCTGTAGGCCCCTATGTATGTGAATTTTCTTTACAGCAAAGACGCCTGCTTTAACTCATGACTGTACTGTTTCTTTTACATAAATCCCTCATGTTGACTCAGAACTGAAACAAATTTCAACCCAGATTGGAACATTTTTTAGTTGTTAAACTCAGTTTTCATCTTCTTTTGTAACATTAATCTCTCCCTTCAAATTTCCTGCCATTGTTTTACTTGAGACAAAGTCTGCCGGTGTTGCCCAGGCTGGTCTTGAACTTGTGAATGTAAGTCACACTTTTGCCTCACAGGTAGCGGGCTACAGGATTAGATTGCCACTCAAGGCTTAGTTCCTTGCATTTTCATTGATGAATTTATTTATGCAATCAGGCAGTCAGTCCAGAAATTCAACGCATTCAATCCTCCCATTTATTAAAGATTTGTTTGATACACTGTTCTATGTGACAGTCTACTGGGAAGTGCGGGATTGGGAGGATGAGCCATTGCCTCCCGTACCCAGTTCCTGCCCCTATGCTCTGTATCCTTAGCCTCAGTCATCAAATCCTGTTAATTTTGCCTCTTCTTCCTGCTAAACCTGTCCCTGCTGCTTTATTTCCGGCCCCAATCAGATGACTAACTTTCATCATGGATATAACTGAAACTGTTCCTTCACGAATCTCTATTGTTCCGTGTTTCACGTTCAGTGCTGCAGTCATAGGATCTCTCAGAAATGCAAATCAGATTTTGTCACAGCTACGTATTAGTACCTTCCATTCCCTCATGATGAAGTCCTGGTCCTTGAAGTCACTGACCCGCCCTGGGGCTTTTCCTAGTGCCTCACCGTTTTGTGCTTCCTCCCTGAATCTCTGCAGATCTTTCAACGCGGGTTCTCTCACTTGTGGGACCTGTGAGACCCTTTCCCATCGGATTCTTCACCCTCACATTCTTTATCTTCTGCCTCCTTCATTACTTTTTCTAGTTAATTCCCACTTGAATTTAATACATCACCCAGGATCTCACTAATTCCAGGAAGCTTTCTTTGCGCACTTCTACCCAGCCAGTTTGTTGTTGTTGTTGTTGTTTTGGGTTTTTTTGAGACAGAGTCTCACTTTGTAGTTGAGGCTGGCCCCGAGCTCACTATGTAGCCCAGGCAAGCCTGGAACTCAGCAATCCTCCTGCCTCTGCCTCCCGAGTGCTGGGATGACTTTGAGTTTGCCAGGCAGTCACCTCAGGAGCCACTGGACTAAATCTCTGGCCCTCCAGGTGGATCTTTAAAAACTGAACTTCCCTAGGCAACTAGTGAAACGGCAAGGCCACGAAACCAGACTTTGGCAGACCTGCAGCTGCGTGGAAAAACAGAGACCGCATGTATATGAGGTATGCAAATTCATCCTGGCCAGGCCGCTTTAACCCATTTGGTTCATAAGAGGAACTGAATCTGAAGCATTCTCTCAAGAATACCCAACATAAACTGGTCTCTGAATCATTCTAAATAGGAATTAATTTTAAACTTTCAGCTTTTAATTAGTTTCAAGGAACGACATGAAGTGAGGCCTATTTTCACCTGTCAGGCCACCTCAGTGGTCTATAAATCCTTACAGAACAGGGCTCTCAACTCCGAACTGGGTAAACCCACAGCGAGGACCAAGCATTACTTAGCACCTTTTGGAAACATACGAAAAAAGACCAGGAAGGTTCTGATTTTCACGGATTGAACGAATCAAAGAGCGAGGAGAGATGCACTGGAGGGTAACTTCTTGTCTCTTTTGGGATCTTATAATAAATAGAACCTTTTGAGAGAATTTTGGGTAGAAGCTGAATAGGCTACTTTCAGGAGAGAAGACAAGGTCGGGGAGAGGGACAGTCCAGGACCCACTGCCGCTCTAGCGCGGTGAGTTACGAGTGGAACATGGTGCCTTTTGAACCCTGAGCTTCGGGTTTGGTATCACTGGGAAAGAGCTCAGGCTATGCCCCGGCTGCGCTCCCCTCCCCCACACTTTCACATCCCCTGGCTCGGTGAAAATTGTGGCTGTGAGCGCGAGCGAGCAAGGTACCCTGCAGACTTTGAAAAAAAAAAAATCATGAACTTCACAACGTACTGTTTTCTTATGAAAACAAAGCAGGGCAACAAACGCATTGGATTGGAGGAATTAACAGTTTATAAAAGCCCAAGGTGTTTAGCAACTTCTTAGCTCAACACTGCCTTCCTGACCTTTTCAACGCAGAAGTTCTCCCATCATTGTTTATATTTGCTCTCTGCAAAGTAGTAGCCACGAGCTCATTCTGTAGAACATCTGGAATGTAGTTGCTCTCAATTAAGAGATACTATAACTGTAAAATACATACTACATTCTGAGGCAGCGTAAAAAAGAATATAAAATAACTGCAAATTGTCATGTGAGTTAAAGTTTGAAATAACTATATATTCAAAATAGCCTTTTTATATTTAACTATATATTCAAAATAACTTTTGAATATAGAGGTAAATAAAACACATTACTAAATTAATTGCATGTTTTTTAAAATTTATTTTAATGTGGCTACTAGAAAATGAAAAATTATACATGTAGACTGGATTATACTTCTACCAGACAGGACTGAATGATTCTTAACACTTGGTCACTGAATTAAAATTCACTTGTTTTCTCTTGAATTCATATGTTTTTTTTAACTCGATACAATTATAAACTTCTTAAAAATAAGTTCTATGATCTTATTTTTTTAGGTGCTTTAAATACTATTAGCACTTGATACATTCCATCATATTCTTGTTGAAATGAATTAATTTAAAAAGACTATTTCCTTCCATAAAACCCTGAGCTGCTTTTAGATTGTGTCCTAGATAAGTATGCTTTGATTATGAACAAAATGTTATTGTTATAAAAAGTGTTCAGTTCAGAAAATGTGCTAATGTAAGTCAAAATTATTTTAATTCTGTCATGAGGCCATTTTTCCAATCTTCTTTTTTTATATTTCTAAAAATGGAAATTTTTCTCCTTAATGTTTTTCTTTATTCTATAATTTTTGTTGATTTTAAATAGCAAAAATTGACTGAATATCCAAAATTTAAAATTACTACTTTTAACTACTAATGTAAAATGCATTTCCCACTGAAGACTTCTATGAATAACATCAGGAGCTCTATTTTTTTTTTTCTATTTTTCAAGTAGAGGCTCCAATTGTTCCTTTTTGGCCACATTTTTTCATCACTTTCCTTCTTCTCTTTCACCCTTCATTATTTCTATTTATCTATTTTGACATTACCAACTTTTTCATAAGCCACTTGGAAGGCAGGAACACATATTGTATTTCTTCATCCTTAAACACATCCGTATTTTCTAAAAATAAGGATTTTATCTTATAAAATGAAAGTGATCAATTCATAAACTTTAAGATTAAATGCAATTATATATATATTATATAATACATATTTAAATTTTATCAAACATTCAGTGCCCAATTTAGGAGCATGTCTAGCAATTAATTGCCTTTTAAAATTTTTTTTCTTTAGTTAAAATCAATTTCTACCCATTCTCCTTTTTTTTCCTGGTTCTCATGGCTGATATTTTATTTCTAGACCATTGTTTTACATGACGTTTTCTTCCTAGTGGGATGGGCTGTGAGTTCTGAACACTTTGACGGCGCACAGGAGCAATACCGTGATCACAAGCATGATGGCAGCAGCACAAGAGACCATTTGCCATTTTGGTGATGTTCATTTGGTAGAGGTGAAGTTCACTAGGTTTCTACACTGTAAAATTGTAACTTTTTCTTTGTAATTAATAAATCATTCACATGAAAGTCCCTGACTATCTAAATACTTTACTCCTTTCCAAACTTTTACCCATATTTTTAGGTTACCTTAATAACGTCTCCTGAATTAATTATACTACTTATATTCTTTAACAACAACAACAACAACAACAAGCATCCAAGAGATTTAATGCAGTAGATACAGCAAGACAAATGGATTCTGATAAGCAGACTTTGTAGGAAATATAAAAGTGAAGCAATTATACTTTCCTCAAAAGATTATTATGTTGGAAAAATTAAAGCTATTTACTTACAAACATGCAATTTGCAATAATATGCAACTAGTTTATGTAAGGTTCCAGAGCCTACATTTCAATGATATTATGTTATGTTAAAAGGAATTTATAAGTATTTTTAAAAATAGGCAAGAACTTTTTGAACAGAATGTCAGTTGCACAGGAAATAGTTCTGAGAACCAACAAATGGGATCATATTAAATTTAAAAGCTTCTGCTCAGCAAAAGAAACAATTAACAGAGTGAAAAGAGAACCTATAAAATGAGAAAAACATTGCCAGTAATTCCTCAGAGATTCAACTCATGTAGAATATATAAAGAATTTCTAAAAACAACAGAACCCCCCCCAAACAAAGATCAATCAAAAAATGGGCAAGAAAAATGCATAAACACTTTACAGAAGTAGAAATGGCCAATAAATTAGTGAAGGGATGCTCAATATCACTGGCTTTTAGAGAAATGCACAATAAAACAACACTGAGATTCCACCTTACCGTGGGAAGAATGGGTATCACCAAGAAATCGAATACTAACAATTCTGAAAAGGTTAGGGAAGGAGGAGGAAATCTGGTAAACTGTTGGTGAGAATGTAAACTAGTACAACTGCTGTGGAAATCAGCATGGAGATCTCTCAAACAAAAGTTAGGAATTTGATTTGACCCAGCTGTTTGCCTTCTAGGTATCTTTCTGAAGGAATTGTTGATGTCCTGTTAGAGAGATACATGAGTACCTATGTTTATAACAGCACAATTAATAACAATTAAATCTTAGAAGCAGCTTATGTATCCATTTACAGATGAATGGATAAAAAAATGCATGACATTTACACACCATGGGGTACTACTTTGCCAAAAAGCAAAACTTGACTCATGTGTAGGAAGTGACTGTACCTTGAAACCATAATGTTAAGTGAAACAGACACAAGCTTAAATATCACACTGTTCCTCTTAAGTGAGAAATCCAGGGTAAAAAATAAATAACAAAATAAAAGATAGATGTTAGGAAGCACGGAGACAGATGATTTTCAAAGGGGAAGGGGATCACGAGATGAAGGGAGAAGGAAGGAGAGAAGGATAAAGGGGTGAAAAAGGGAATTGGGACGTGTGACATGCATGTGCCAACCCCACATAAAGGATGCAAATGGTACGTACTATAATTATTTTTTTTAAAGGAGAAGATAAAACAGATTGAAGGGTGAGGTGTGATCGTGAGAGAAGGAAGAGAAAGAGGATGAAGTGAAGAACTGAGATGTGTTATGTACAAGTACCATCTTCCCACAAGGATTGTAAATATTATATACTACACAGCGAAAGATAAAATGTCTCAATGGTGATTTCTAATGTAGAAAACATCAAGAGATACAGCTCACGTCAACCAAACCTCCCTCTAGGAGGGAGTCAAGAAGCAGGAGGGTATGAAAGAGTCCTGGAGTAAAAAGTAGAGCATTTACCGGGCCAGAGATTTGGCTCAGTGGTTCCAGCGCCTGCCTCGCAAGTGCAGGGTCCTGAGTTCGATCCCGGTAACAACATACAATGCTGGGCGTGGAGACTCACGCCCACCAGCAATCAGCACCACACACCACAGTGCCGGGCGTGGTGGCTCATGCCTGTCATCCCAGCACTCGGGAGGCAGAGACAGGAGGATTGCTGAGTTTGAGGCTTGCTTGGGCACTATAGTGAGCTCAGGGCCAGCCTGAAGTACAAAGCGAGAACCTGTCTCAAAAAAAAAAAAAAAAAAAAAAAAAAAAAAAAAAAAAAAAAAAAAAAAAAAAAAAAAAAAAAAAAAAAAAAAAAAAAAAAAAAAAAAAAAAAAAAAAAAAAAAAAAAAAAATAAATAAATAAATAAATAAATAAATAAAATAGAAATAAAAAATAAAGTAGAGCATTTGCCTAGCAGGCAGGAGCCTCAAGTTTAGTACCCAGCACTGTGAAAGAAGGTCCCTAAGAAGACAAAATTCTGACAACCATTGTTTAAGGGTGGTGGCAATGAGAAAGAATTGGAACCAAGATTACTAGATTAAGCCTATAATCCAGAGCTTTGGAGAAAAACATCTTATTGTAGGCCTGAAATTTTCCATATCACATCCTTGCATTTTAGAGATAAAAAAATGTAATAGTCGGAAGGGAAATAATAGAGTGTCTTGAAATTTGCTTTAAAATAGCAGAGTGGAGATAATAATGCTAGTGATGATGGGAGTATAGATGAAAAGGAAATTATATTGTTATTTACTGACTGCATGATTAGGCTCATGAGGATTCCTTTTAAAATTCTCTATTTTGAGTGTGTTTCAACATTTTCAAAATAAGGTTTCTAAAGATTTCTTCTCTAAACTTTTTGATGGTATAAGCTTAAGAAAGAATCAGTTTGAATATTTCCTATTTTGGGAAAGTATAAATGTGATTTGGAAAGAAAAAGAAATAGCATGTATATAAGGGGTGGGGGGGTTGTGGGTAGGTAGGGATATGGGTAAAAATGAGAATTAACTCATGTCATATACTGGTACAAATTCCCCAGGTGTTGAGTGTGATTGTGAGCTCTATATAAAATGTACCAATAAAGAATTCAATTAAAAATAATTAGCTTAATTACCTGAAATGTCATAATTTTCTAAAATTTGTATTAATTATAGCTTCTTGGATTTATGTAATATCTTTCTTCTAAAGAGTTCAAACTCATTCATTCATCTCAGGTTGTTTTTTTTTTTTTTGGAGACATGGTCTCGCTTTGTAGTTCAGGCTGGCCCTGAGCTCACTATGTAGCCCAGGCAAGCCTCCAACTCAGCAATCCTCCTGTCTCTGCCTCCCGAGTGCTGGGATGACAGGCGCGAGCCACCACGCCCGGCACTACACTTCAGGTTGTTTTTAAGGCATTCATATTCATTATTTCTTGGGCCTTTTGAAATATCTTACAGAAGTTTGCATACTAAAAAAAAGAGATCGTATACACTGCAGAAACATTCATACAAGGACAAATGCTACTATTGCATTTTTTCAGAACTAGCAATAATACAGTAAATGTTGCTTGGAGCCAAATTGTATGATTCCCATTAGGAATATAGGCCCAAAAAATAGAAACCTAAATTTGATTCCTGGTTCTGCTACTTCATAATACGTATAATACTTGTTACTATAATACTTATAGTAACATTGACAATAACAAATGCTAGCAAAGTCAATTATTTATTGATCATAGCATGTAACAATCTAAGTCTTTAGACTAATTTATTCATCAAATTTCTAATAAAAATTCATCAAATTCCTACAATAGTAATAATGTCCTTAGTTTCTTTTTTTTTTTTTTTGAGTAGGAAAATTTTATTGAGAGAGAAAGCTTCTGCCTTAAGAGAGACAGAAGGGGGGCCCGGAAAGTGGGTAACCCCACTTAGTTTCTTATTTTATAAAATAGGAATAAAAATCATAACTATCTCCTAAGTAGGATAATTATGTTGGATAATGTAGACAAAACATTAACATAGAGGCTGGCACATAAGAAAATAAAGGCCAGCTACTGTTATTTTTAGTATCTATTTTTCTTTACAGATTTGAGTAGCTTTCTGAGTGCCATCCCCTAAGAATTTATCAAATCAAGTGGATAGCCAAACAGAAAGTATGCAAGTTAAGTAACTCCTCTAACAGATAGAGGTCCTGGGTACATGTGCACTTAAAATATGTCTTGTCAGAATTGTGACCATGGTGTAAAACATAGCAGATTTCAAACATCAAGAAAGAGAAAATTATAATGTGTCACTAATATTTTTTGATTACATGTTGAAATAATACTATTGACTTATTGAGTTAAAATATTGTTAAAATGAATTCCACCTGTCATTTAAAAAACTAAGGTGGCTATTAGAAAATATAGAATTAAATTGCAATCTCATTGTGAGTCTGCAGATGGTGTGAGTCTAGAATGTGGGTTACTTTATAAATGGTGATTCTTTGATGAAAGTTTTCTTCCCTTTGTGTCATAGCCTGAGGTACTGCTGCTTTTCCAGTGTTTGAATAATTTACAGTGTGCTTAATACCTGAAACATGAAAGAAGAGATGTCAGTCTACATAATCCTTGTATTTAGAGTGGGCTGGCTTTCAGCAAGAAGATGGCATCATATAATTGTCACTCTTACCACTAAATGGGGAATTCCACTGTGTATTATTCTATTCCAGTAGTGTAATCTTATCATTTAAATGATAGTTTCAGGAAGAGAGCTGTGAAGATGTTGATGACCCTTTATTTTTAAAAATAAAAATACATCAATATTTTAATGATTTTATGATCTTCTTGTTATCAATTACTAATAATACTAGTTACTAGATAACTAGTATCTATTAACTATAACTAGTTAATAGATAATTACTAATATAGCTATAAATTACTATAGAATGATCATTTTAGTGCAGATTTTTCAGTCTATTCCAAAAAAATACGTCTTGTAAAAGTCTAAATGATTCTGGTTTCCACACACCCCATTTTTGTCTGACACAATCCCAGTTCAAGGAAGTTTCCTTGGCATATTTAAATTAACAGCTACCCTTTTCACTCTCAAAATGTCCCATTTTGGGTAATAATTATCACCTTTTACAAGATTCTTCTTAATGAAACAATGCCTTGCTCAAATAAGTTTGGGAAATGAATCATACTCTGTTCCCCTCTCAGAAATTTACAAACTTAAACATCAAAGAAGTCAACAGACTTGTTTGATTTCATTTAACTCGATGATTCCTAAATTTATTTCATAATGGAGCTCTTTTTTTTTCCTGTAAAAACATCCTGTTCTTAACATCCCAAAGAGCACATTTTAAAACTGTAGAACTATACTCAGAATTTTTTCAAGGCCAGGTTTTTGGCAAATAGATTTCTACCTTAGAAAGAGAACAGTTGCAATTTTTATCATTATGTAAGTAAATTTATAATCTTTGTAAAACAAATCTGTGACATTTTTAAAGTGTAACAGTGACATGAAAAGATATCTGTTTACAAATGAATTTCTTTAATTCATGGTCGAGACATCTGAGTTTTAGCTGTAAAATTCAGAGTTAATTTACCTAATTCTAATATATTTTTTATCTCATACATCAAGCACTGGGCTAGTAGTGATAGTGCAAAAATCAATTAGATATGATTTCTATCTTCAAGTTGTATGTGTAGTATGCCTTCTGTAGACAGTGACGTTTTTCCTGTTTTTGGTCGATGAATGGTCTTTTGTAATTGTCTTCCCAATTCTTGTCATATTAAAGGTGTTCTAGAAATGTCAATGAGTTAATCTAATGCCTGAGGACCCATAACTACAACATAGGTATAAATGAAGTGCTATTGACCCAAGAAGCTGCAGCCCAACCGTGAGTGGTCCCAGCTTCAGAATACCCACACCTTCAGGGTCTCCCAGGTAGGGGTCTGACTGGGTCCAGTGGGCAAACAAATTCACCGATGCCAACTCTGTCAGCACACTGGGAAGGAGAACAACAATGGGTCAATATCTGTTTGCCTGAGACTCTGTACTACTTGAAGCCAGAGCACTTCGGCACATGGGAGGGACAGGGACACCATTGTGGGCAAGCAAGAAGGGTGCCTTGGCTTAGGAGGATTTAGCCTTTGTGAGAGCTTCTCAGAAGAAGCTGAGTCTAACGGAACTGACTGGCACTTGAAAATAAAGGAGAAGGTGTTAAAAAATAAACATAGTCTGAGGACAATACCAAAAGTAGAAGAAGAGAAGGCCTGCAAGAAGCTCCTGGCTGGCCTTTCTAAGCAGCCCCAGGCCTAAGATTTGGAGAGGCCTAAGATTCAAGGAATGTGCAAGCGTGACAAAGAGACCTCCAGACCAAGAGCGAAGAAGTACATCGTGACTGGCAAAGAGGAAGCAACCAAGAAGAAAAGCTCCCTGCTCCTTCTGTTAGTAAAGGCCCTAATGAATGCTAAAGTCAATCATGGGGTAAAATAAGCTTTGATCTACTAAAGAAGCAAAACCAAGAGACAAATATGAACGAATGAAACAGAAACAAAGCAAATCCACTGACTGCTACAAGAGTGGAGATTGCTTGATGGTCACTGAACAGAGTTCCCGGAGCAACTTCTCATGAATACGGCCTCAACGAAAGTGAACATGCTGTAGACACATGAAGGGTGTAAGAATCTCAGGGCAGAGAATGTAATACCCATTCCATGCTGCTTGGGTACAGGCTAAGACAATGAGGCAAATAAAATGTAAAAAGATAATTGAGAATCAAATATAAGGGCTCTTTAAATATTATTTAAGGAGATTGAAAAACATTACCTAGGATTTTAACTACTATGGCTTTATGACACAAGTAAGTACTTTTAGTACTGGATAACCAAGCCTGTTAGAGTCTGAAGAGAAGTTTTCATAGGTGTGTGAAGGTTCTGCCAGAACATAAAGTATGCTGAATCAGCAGCATCCACAAAAGTTTTTGGATATTCCCTTTCAATAAAATGATTATCGTAAAGTATTTCAGGAAGAATTTCCTCCATAAAGCACTGGCCACTGTGTATACATGTAAGCATGATATGCATTCATGTAATAGTTCCCCATTAGTATAATTAATTTTTCTAGTATTTTAAAGTTTTGTATCATTTTGTTTTTTGAAACTGTTTGATGCGGGTTACTTATGAAAGCAAGATGTAATATGCACTAATGTAAATTAAAATTTACAAACCA
>PVIC010034644.1:0-19472 GCA_004025085.1 Thryonomys swinderianus | reverse complement strand
ACACTCCCTCAAAACAAAAGAGAAAGAAAAGAAGTAATCTATGTAACAGTCTAGAGGGGAGGCTGAAGCAGGAGGATCACAAAAATCAAGCCTAGTCTGGGCACATTAGCAATTTAGCAAGACTGTCTCAAAAATGAAAAACTACCTGCATACAGGTCACTGTGAAAGCCAAGTTATACTCCTGATACATAAAAAAAAAAGAAAAGAAAATGAACAAAGATATATGGCTTGCTTATCTTATTGAAAACTATATTCTTATTCATTAAAAATGACAGAAATGCTGGGCGTAGTGGCTCATGCCTATAATCCCAGCACTCGGGGGGCAGAGGCAGGAGGATTGCTGAGTTCGAGGCTTGCCTGGGCTACATAGTGAGTGCAGGGCCAGCCTGAACTACAAAGCGAGTCCCTGTCTCAAATAAAAAATGATACAAACATAAATTTTCCTCTCTAATGAGTGTACACTTTTGACTAATCATGTTATAAATCTCCTTTCAAGAAAGCTGAACACTTTCCACAAATATGTCAGGTGGTCAAGATCTGTGGTCTAACCTGGAGCACTGCTCTAGGTTTTAATTTTAAGGAAAGACGCAAAGGATTTTCTTCTTTGTAGAATTTGTTTCTGTGTGAGTAGATAAATAAGCACCTAGCTCCACAAGTAGACCTGTAGGGGGTTCCTGGGAGAAATCCGTACCATTCTTCTCATCGCATTCCTCAGGCTGTTGGGATATTTGTGAAGACTTTGGGCTGAGGACGTCTTCTCTGTTCCATTCTGTGTCTCAGCTCAGCTCTACACAGAGGCCGGTCGATGGAAAGCACACGTTGTGCAGCATGTCACACTAGGTAACGGCTGAAGGCAGAGACGTTAGGCCGCAGGATTTGCTTGGAGACAGAGGCGAGCAAGACATTCCAGGTGCAGAGAAGAGTGAGCGAGGCCAGAGGCAGCGAGGGTGGGCATAACAGAGGGACCTAAGCGGGGACTGGCACCGGAGCGGGACTACGCCCAGGGATGGACTGGGCGAGACTCCAGGCAGTGAAGCCGGTGCTGCCAGAGAGCTGCGAGTTCTACGCTAAGCGCCGAGCGCGTCTTCCGTCTGCAGTTCGTGCTCTTCCACAGGAACTGCTGCCCACGACCCCGGCCGTCCTGAAGTCACTCCCGTGGCTGTTTTCATCTGACTCCCCAAGTCCATTCGCTGTCTTTTTAGGGCCCACTGCGGAGCCCTCACAGCCGACCTTTGCAGACTCCAACAGACACCTTCCCTTTGAGCTTCGCCTTGATTTTGAGAAGCCTTTGTTCCATCTGTCCTGAGTTCTGCTTTGCCTTTCGGGCTAAACTCCTCTGTGAAACTGAAGAGCGAGTCACATTTCTCTCACACGGCCGCGGCCTCGCTACATCCGGGTCCTACAGAGGCTGGCCCGTTCCTGCCACACCTGGGAAGATCGTGATTTCTTGACTTGCTGGTACCTAAGCGCTCCATCACCTTCGTCAGTTCCCCAAGAGTATCCAAGATTCAGGGACCAGCCCTAATCCTCGTTTTCCTAGCACTGCTTGAGCGAGATGTCTGTTTCCCGCAGACTTTGATCGATGTGCTCACAGCAAAGTAGACTTGGCCACATTCATTTCACGCTTAACCGATTCTCCTCCTTTCTTCACCTCTACCCTCAGGAGCAAAGCCTCTCTTTCATCTGACCCTTAGCAGGCAGTGAACACTGTCGGAGCGCCACTCGGGTACCTGGGTGACCCAGCGAGCGTGCACTGTTACCCACCGCTACAGGCTCCTCGTAACCACACAGGAATCCGCACGCTCGTCTGCCCTGCTTAGCGTGGGCACCAAAGAAGGAATGAGCCCAAGGCGGGGAAGGCAGTGCCTCGGATGGGACCCACTCACCCTTTCTCAGCCCACTTTACGCCCCACGGTTCCTTGGAAGGAATCACTAGCGCAAGAAGGCAGAGAGCCCGCGGGGGTGTCTGGCGGAGCGTTCAGAGGGCGGAAGAAGCGCTCACTGTCCAATCACTCTGTGCAGCAAATGTTCATCCAGGTTTACTACATAGTGAGCACTGTGTTCGGTACAGGAGCCGCTTCGTCTTCTGGTCGTATCCTAGACAGGCTCTGCTCTTAGGAATCGCACCTGGTGCCCCTTCTCTTTGAGCAGCTCCCCCTCCAAATACCAAGTCTTACCTGCTCTTACTTATTCAGATCAATATGCCAATGATGCTACTGCAGAGAGATTATCATAAGAATCATCAAAAGTAAAATCCTTCCCACTTTAACTGTTTAAACCTTGAATTCGTTCCCTTTATTTTTTTGACATCATTTCATCAACTCATTCTTTATTTTATTCTTCATCATCTTATTCTTTAAAACTTTCTTGTCTGTCTCCCATGCAACTGATAAGCTACAGAGGCAAAATCTTTCTGCTGGTTTTCTGCCCCTGTTGCTCCACCACACATGGCACCGCGGAACATGCAGTCAGTACAAATTTGCTAAATAAACAGCAGAAGAGTAGACTTCAGGGGTAGAAGGATGCACAAGACATTAATGCTCTCACAGCATCAGAGAGGGGTAGATTAGAAGTAGGGACTTGGCACGGGGCTGGAATGAGCACTATGCATAGTTCTGCTAGTCCAGCTAAAAGATTTTGACATTCTGGAGACACGAGCGCATTTCAATATCTCTCTTCTTATCCAATGGAAAAGGCCATCTAGAATATGGAAGATTCAATTAAGCCTGGCGAATCCATCCTTCATTGATTGCCTTCTGCATGAGAAGTTGTAGCCAGAAGAAGAAAAGCATAATGGGATTGTGAAACTGACTTATGGTTAATTGATGTGCTACACAGGAAGCAAATGAATATTTGAAGAAGGGCTGCGTGCAAGCTCCCATGCGATGCCGAGCTCGTGCTGGCTCACTGTGTGTACCAGTTTACACACTCAAAAACTTGTCCTGGACTATATTTGGGGGGGGCTTTAAAAGATTTTCATCATCTCTTAGATCTTAGCTTCATTCATGACGAGATAAGAGGTTGTCTCTGTGGAGCACCCCCACTTATTCCAACCCCAGCCATGAAAGGAACACCTTGGAAGACTGAAAGAATAATACGGTCTTATGAAACAAGAGCAGATGTCTAGGAGGTGTCTGGCTCCTCCCGGTGATGAGACTGAGGAAAAGTCATAGTTCAGTCACCTCATTTCCACGACAGAGATGGACATTTTATGCACATCCCAAGCACACTAATATTGATGCATACTTTGGGTTCGCTACAAATATGCAGAAGCTGCATACAATGTGTCTTTTTTTTCCGGTTCTGGGAATTGAACTCCAGCCCTTGTGTTTCCAAGGTAGGTGCAGTACCACTTGAGCTAGATCTCCAGCCCCATACAATGTGTATTTTTTAAGCAGAGTTTGTTCTGGGATTTGGCTTCATAAAGACACAGCAGCTTTTCTCAGGTCCTCAAAGCATTTCTCACCTAAGGCAACCGAAACCCTTCTGGTGCAAAGTGGCAGATGACACAGGAGATTTGAAACAGCTACTGTAGGATGATTTAGTGTAAGTCGTGGAGAAAAATAACAAGAAAGAAAAGCCAAATAACGTAACTTAGTCTTTAGAGTTCACAGACCATTATTAAGTTTTCTTCAGGCAAAAGTTTCAGATAGTAAGTTGTGTGAGGAAGAGGTTTAGAAAGATAGAATCTAGTTTTTTTGTGTTGTTTTGTTTCTTTTGGGGTATTGGGAATGGAACTCAGACCGGCATTTGCTGGGTAGGTGTGATGCCGCTGAGCTACATCCCTGGGCTGGGTAGCGTCTAGTTCTGATGACCTAGGAGACTGAATAAATCATGCTGCCACAGAAATGCTCAACAATGAAAGTATTCTTTTTCCTTTCAGGAGTTCATGACTTATGTGTATTTATTGGTAGTCATGTTTTTGGGCATTGTTCATTATCTCAATATCAGCTTCTATGAAAATAAAAACTTACTGTATTAATCTTACTACATGAACTAGTCATCTCCAGAAAATATTGTTCTAAATACTTATAATTATTCCTACAACTATCCATTGACTTGAGTTTGCTAAATCTCCAATGTCCTTAGGTTTTCCTATCTGTCCAGTGAGAAGTTTGGATGAGACCTACTTTCTTCTACCATCAGCCTCAGGCCATCATTTATTACATTTTGGCATCTGAAATTATTCTGTGTCCTTCTTGTCTTTGTCTACTCTGTTCTCTTCTAGACAAATCATATGTGGATTTTCTCCATCTACTGTTAAAATCCTGACATGAGAAATCTGAGTTAAATTCCCATTCACAACATTTTTGCTCTGAAGCTGAATTCTCCTGAGTGTGTGAACTTTGCTTCTCTTTATTAGCACATGTCACACATATGCTAATTATCTAATCATGCTATATTTGCATACAAGAGCAAGTCACCATAGAAGGTGTTCTGTCTTAAGAAATGGAGATCTAAAGTTCTCAGTGATTATTTTATTACTGAGAAATCAAAGATTTCAAAGTGTATTTCCTAAACTTAATGTGCCATGTCAGGATCCAAGAGTACTGTGACTTTAACTAAGCAGAAAAAAATAAAACATACTCAATTGCTCTAAGAGGAATTACATGTTTGGAAGCTGATCCGTTACACATTTCACTGTCTTGGTCATCTGGCTAAGCCTGGGTAAGGTGTCGTTCCTAATGGGAAGATGAGGTCCTCAGTGGTGGTGACCAGCAAGGCAGGGGGAAGTGCTCATGGCGAAAGAAATTCAGCTCCACAGCAAGGTCAGTAAGGTGAGGATGGCGAAGACAAGAATAAAAATTATTCTCTGGCCTTTGTTTGGGCCGTGTCCATCCAGGTAAATGCTGGGTGAGCACCCTGTTCATCACGAAGATGCCTCACTTATCTTGTCTGTGAAACAGGTCTGAGTCTCCTTGCCGTATGGTGAGCTGTGATGAAACAGCTAATGTGTGAACTTACAGAAGAAGAGGTTTGCCCTGGCTCACGGTTTCCATCCATGCTTGGCTGGCACCAAGGCAGAGGCATCATGGAGGAAGGAGGGCAGGAGAAACTGAACCACTGTGGCAGGTAGAAAGCAGAGCGGAAGGGAGAGAGTGTGAGAGAAAGGAAGGGGCTGGAGACATTTTAGACTCTTCCAGGTTGCGTGGCCGGTGACCTGTTTCCTCTACCAAACCCCCCCTCCTAGCAGCATGCTTAGCTATAAACTGAACAAGGGATTATTGATGAGGTGGGCACCTTCATGATCCAATCACCCAAATAGCTCCACTTCCAAACAGGGCCACGGGGGATCAAATGGTACACCAGTCTCTGGAAAGCACTTCAGATGTAAAGGGTACCATTTGCTTTTGCATGTACCTTTGAAGGTTAAATACAGTACATGTTCATTGCATGGCCCAGTATCTTGATGACAGGAGATGATCAATAAATGCCTGCTGTTATTTTTCTTGCTGCTACTTTCATCATTCTTAGAATAACAGATTGCCAATACCATTGACTTCTACCTGATACCAGAGGGTGGGTTGAGTGCATGGTAGTTTCTCATCCAGGTGAAGCTCGACCCATGGACTGACCTGAACCATGAGGCCCGAATGGTGCCACAGACTCGAGCATCAGCACGTAGTGTTAACTGGGATGTGGGTATTACCGTGGCCAAGGAACTGAACCAAGGCCTCCTCTCAGTGGTGCCTCTGTGTCACACACACAGTGTGTCCCAAAGGCTTGACCTCCATGACATCCTCTTCCCCCTACACAAGCACATCAATATCCTTCTATAAAGCAATAGTTATTTTTCCCTGTTTTATTCACCTTTCTGGATTTCTAAAAATGTTAATACACAATAAGTTACATTTATCTAATAACATTGACAAGCTATTGTGCCAGGAAAGGAAATAACCAATGAAAGCAAATCAATGTGCTTTCCCAGCAATGGAGCTTTTCCCAGCAATGACCTAATTGGCCTGTTTCTAAAGAAGGTGAAAAAGTATAATTTAGCAGCAAGCCAGGATCACTGGAAGAGGCATTCTGCATGCAGCACAATCTTCACCTTGTGTCTCAGAGGCTGATATGACTCGAGCTAGAAGAGAAATTATGATGGACTTGAGAGCCCAGGTGTCACTGTTTCCATGTAGAATTAATGAACCCATCATTCCTTTATAACTTCAGCTTTCTCATCTCTAAAATGGCATGATTGTTTCCCTGCATCTCGAGAGGTCTCTGTAGATCTACTTTTCACATATTCTCAGTGCCAGATATTCCACACTTTACACTGCTATGCAAATATACAAATATAAGGTCTTGGGCACCGAGTTTCTAAAACTACAATCAACTCTCTCTCTCCCTCTCTCTCTCTCTCTCTCTCTCTCTCTCTCTCTCTCTCTCTCATTTCCTCTTTCTTCAACAGAGAGAAATGCTGAGGAAGGGCAAGCACAACATATGCAACACCCTGATGACAGTGAATGACTCTGTTTCCTTTACTACATATCCCAGATCCCAGAACAGGACTTAATTTCTATGCACACATGTACAGACTGCTGCCTGAGTACATGTTTGCTTCACTCTGTGCAGAGGTGGTCGCTGAGACAAGCACGCAGGTGACAGTGCTCTTGGACAGGAGTTTCAGGAAATGCTCGTAGAGAAACAGGCTTAACACGAGATGAACCAGCGAAGCGTTCATCAACAAGGAAGCTGTTAACATTACGGGCAGCTGTTTTCACCCTGCTGGGGTCTATGCAGCCAGTGTGAGGTGCGCACACCTCAGAGTTGTCCCGCCTGAAGCTCAGAGGGGCTGCTGGGACAGAAATGCACCTGTACTCATCAGTGTCTGGGTGAAGGCTTCTCCACAGAGCATCATTACCTGAAAAATGTCTCACATGACATAAAGCTTTGCAGCCAGGTGGTGGCCACAGTGAGAATGGCACCTGTGGCCACTGGAAGTTGGGCCAACATTCAGTACTAAGGAGTTCGAGAAGGCACCCTGACCGCTCATCTGACTATGCACTTGGAGGCTTGCACAGAGCAACTTAATTTCTCTTAGTCTGGATTTTCTTTTGTACAACAAACTCAATAGCCGCAGTTGGCTACTATTAGTGTTGTTAATGTTGTATACAAGACAGAAAACTTTTGAGGAGGCAATATCTAAGTCATTATAATATTAGAATATTGAATGCTCTTATTTTATGTATTATTAAAAAGTGTGACTTTGATGTACAGTAAAACAAAACATAGTCTTTTGTCACTAAAGATCAGCAAATTTTGGTGAGGAAAAGAAAAAGAAAAATTGTTCTTGAGGAGCTTTCCTTTTGTCAACTAGTACACCAGAAAATTCATCCCTTCTAATTTGTACAATTAGACTCTTGAGTTCAGAGGTAACAAATATATTTCAAAGCATCCTTTCCTGCATTGAAATAGAAGTTATAACACTGCTGGGAATATTAAGAGAATCATCTCTTCATAATTTTAAACCATTTTAGATAGATTTTCCTATAGCGTTCTCAAATGACTACTGAGGTAAATAAAGCATAAGTCTGATAAAGGAGAACACAGCCATTTTTACTGAATAGCATACTCCACACCTAGAAGAGTTTCTGAGGCAGTGTTAGCCTTCAGTCAGTATTGGTACATTAATATATTTTCCTTTGCCTAGACAAGGATATTTGTTTTGACTTTGGGCAGCTTGTAAATAGAAGAAGAACTATTTTGATAAAAATATTTGGTGTGTGGCCAGAGGGTTAGCTCAGTGGTTCCGGCGCCTGCCTCACAAGTGCAAGGTCCTGAGTTTGATCCCCGGCTAACCATATACAGTGCTGGGTGTGGAGATTCACGCCCACCAGCGATCAATACCACATACCACAGTGCCGGGTGTGGTGGCTCACGCCTGTTATCCCAGCATTCGGGAGGCAGAGGCCGGAGGATTGCTGAGTTCGAGGCTTGCCTGGACTACATAGTGAGCTCAGAGCCAGCCTGAACTACAAAGCGAGACCCTGTCTCAAAAAGGAAAAAAAAAAATTTGGTGTATGTACTTAGCTCTCTACATGTAGTCTCAATATATTCTTGGTCCCATCACTTTTATTTCTCATTGCTTCAATGAGTGTGTAAGCCCTTATCTGGCTTCTTTATGGCTGAGGCCCTGCCTGGTGTTTTAAAACAGGAGAAAATTAATATTAACTTATTGAAGAAACGTACTTGAAATGATAAAAATTTTCAAAAGCGGAAAAATTGAGGACTAGATTGCAGTCTTATGGAGAATAAATAAATCCTAATAGTAGGATTTTCTACAAGAGAATTTATTTCCCCACCTCTAGACAGAACTAATCATAAGGAAAATGAGAAGAATTACTGCTAAGAAGTATTATGTTGAAGCAAGGAAAGTGCAGTTACTAATATTCATGTTTTGAATGACTTGGATATTAAAGAAAGAATAATCTCAAAAAATATGAAGTTCAAATAGTTGGGAAAAATAACGTAAAATTTGCCCAAACACTCGCTGTGAGTGAAAACATTATCAGTTTGTGGTGATATATTGGCTTTACATGGTGATTTCCGGCTTTATTGAACCTTATGGATGATGATTCCAAATGTCAGACTTTCCTCGTTTTTCTTTGACCCCCGAGTTTTAGAGTGAATCACATTTATTACAGAAAGGTCAGAAATTTTTCAAAGCAAAAGGATTTCAAAGAAGGGAAATTGAATGGTTAATGGAAGTTAACTTTTCTACAGTCTTGCCAGTGGAAGCATGTTGTATCTGTAAACTGTGGTTTCCTGCAAGGAATGAACAGCTAAAATCCCACTAAGTAAACATTTTTATCACCTGAATATTTTATCTACATGTAAACACATCCCAATATGATCAACATCTTCTTGAGTTAAGCTGCACAACTTTAAACCCAGAGCAACGGGAGATGCTTCCAGCGTCCGCATCCTCTTATTATATGTACAGTTGTGGTAGAAAAATCAGGTTCACCACTAGCTGGCAGGTTCTACTTTAAGCACAATCTACCTGTCTCTCAGTATTATCCTCTGAGCTCATCAACATTCTAGAAGCTTCTCTTAAGAAATAAACCTTGCAAAAAATTAAAAAAATAAAATTTGAAGTAAGAAAAAGTGGAGTGTATGTTGCTATTTTTTTTTTTTTGAGACAGGGTCTCACTTTATAGTTCAGGCTAGCTCTGAGCTCTCTATGTAGCCCAGGCAAGCCTCGAACTCAGCAATCCTCCTGTCTCTGCCTCCCGAGTGCTGGGATTACAGGTGTGCACCACCACGCCTGGCTATGTTGCTATTATTAATGGATCATTGTTGAAGACTTTCCTTTCTTAGATAGATTAATCTATCATGTGTGTTTGTATTCATTTATCAAAGTAGAAAGAGGATGCGAAATACCAGGAAAAATTCAGTATATATTGGTTGTACATCTGCAGTAGGTACTAGATTCCCAGATTATAAAGGTGAACTCAGGTAACCACTAAACTGTTAGAGCTCAAGTTCTGATAGATAAGAAATGTCGAGAAAAATATTTCTCCCTGGCTGTGTTCTCAAAATAGCCCTCTGAAATCCCAGGTTAAAACTGAATTCCTAGAGCTGGAGATTTAGCTCAAGTGGTACCAAGCCAACCTTGGATGCACAAGGGCCAGAGTTCAAACCCTGGTACTGCAAAAAAAAAAAAAAAAAAATCTTTCAGGTATAGTTTTTTTAAAAGCTTTTTTCCAGAATTTTTGTGGACAAAATTCTGTAACACTTTTTTACATTTGTATATTATGTTCATCCTCATGCAAAGATGCAACTTTCTTGAGAGCAAGCTTTCTGTTCTATACAGATCTACATTCTCAGAATTACAGGAATGTACAAAACAAGTACACAATTGAGGGTTTTTTTTTAAGAAAATCAAATTAACTTCGTTGGAATATTTAGCAAAATGTCTTAGATGTTAGTGCATAGATCTAAGATGGCAGTCATGTATATTATATATGTGGCAAATAAAACTAAAGGATGCTAGTTGTTTTTATTTTGTCTGCCACATAGGTGCTGATTTTTTTCTATTAGTACTTCTATTCAAATTTTTATCTTTTAAATTTTTGCAAGGAAATGCATAATTATCTTGAAAAAGAGAATTCTAAATTTCTGGTAGAGTGGCTTGAATGTCATAGCAAATCAAAATTCCTGTTAAATTGAAATTAGCATCTCCTATTTTCAAATAAGCCAAATTCATTGATTCTTGTATTGCTTTCTTAGTCTCAACTGCATTAATTTCTGGTCTGATTTTTATAATTCCCTCCCTCCCTTGTACAAGTTTTGGGCTTGACTTGTTCTTTTTCTAATCATTTGCGATTCAACATCAGGTTGTTTACTGAGCTCATTTTGTTTTCCTGATGTGAGGATTTACCATTAGAAGTTTTACTCTTAGGGATGCCTTCTTTGTGCCCCATAAGTTCTGGTATATAGTATCTGCATGATCATTTACTTGTAATATTGTTTAATTTCTTCTTCAATTTCAACTGTAAATCACTGGACATTCAGGAGGGTATTATTTAATTTCCATGTGTTTATAGAGTTTTTGTGGTCTTTTTTGCTGTTGATTTCCAGTTTCGTTGCACTGTAGTCAGATAATATGCATGGGTCGATTTCAATTCCTTTGCATTTACTTAAACATGTGCTAGGAGCTAGTATGTGGTCTGCTTTGAGAACATCCGACATGCAGTCGAGAAGGATATATATTCTGATGTTGTGGGGTCGAACATTGTAGACATCTACTAAATCCATTTGCTCGTGGATTTGGTTCAGCCTTGTCATTTCTTCTTGGTGTTTGTCTAGTTGATCGATCTGTGACAATGGGGTATTAAGGTCCCCCATTCCCATAGTATTAATGCCGATTTGATTTTTCATGTCTGTTAATATTTCTTACATAGTTGGACGTGCTGGAGAGGAAAGCAGGTTAATGACCAGATGTTGCTGTGAAGTAAGAGACAATGGAAGGGATATGCCATTGGCTTGTTACAAATAGGAGGAGCGGTGTGAACCAAGAGTTCTGGTTTTCTACTTTTCCTTCATCTAGTAACTATCTTGTCCCTGCGTCTGAGTCTTCCAGAGCCATCGGGCTCTCCCCTCCCCCAACACCTACACAATAAACAAGTGCATGTGGTCAAACATAAATGCATGGAACAGGCTCACCGAACATTTGGTGTGTGCCTTCAGCCATATTTTTCCCCATTCTAATGTCACTCATCAATCACAGCCATAACATTCAGAGGACACAATCATATTGCCATTCCACAGCTGGATGGGTATCTCATGTTTCAGTGGGCTGGCAGTGGATCATTTTCTTTTTTGAGTGAAGGAAGTCATCCTGAACACACATTCATTTCTGGTAATTGCTTTTTCTTTTGTAACACAGTATGCCTGAGGATGTGGGGGTTTTTGTTTGTTTGTTTTCCTTCTGTTGGTTCTAGGGTTTATTAATCGATTTTGAGTTCTCTGTCTTTAGGTTTGTTTTCTGACTTCAGAAATGAACTCCTACAGTCTGTGTTGCTGTGTTGAGATGGGAAAATCTCCAGGGCAAGTAGAGACAGGACACTTGCTTAGATTCCTTCCGGAAAATAAGAGGACCACCTAGTTTTCCAAATACCACCCAGAAGAGATCTTCCTTATCTTGCAAAGAACTCTGTAATGAACGGTTAGTGAGAAGTAGATTTCATCCAATCAGTAGTCAGAGATTTGTGTGATCTAGCTATGAATAAATTATAAATAGAAAGCACTACAGTCCATGGCATGTGTTTGATATGCAAGTACTTGGTTAATATGATCTCCAACTATTAGTTAAAAGCTGAGAAAAGTGCTTTACTGACTATAGACTCGAGAGTCTAGAGTCCACAGGGACAAAATCAGAACAGCCACTTACTAAATGTCATGACACATGTCCTAGCTCTAGTCAGAAGGAACATGGACCAGATACTTCTACTGAGTTTGATGGAGCGGAAGCTGGATCCAGGACCAGTGTCTCTGGTGTTTGATAATGATGTACAGACAATAAAGGGAGGAGATATGCTGAGAACATACAAAAGCAGGATCTTGAGCCTCCCCCAGCCATATCAGATCCAAACCTGCATTTAAACAAAACAACTGAGCAACTCATCGAACATTTTAATTAACATCACTGTACTGAGTCCCTTGGAGTAAGGCAGACGCTGGAACAGAGTTATGACTGAGATGACCAAGTGCACAAACTATGAAAGAGAAATAGAATTTCCACAGGTGGGTAAAGATCGTTACACAGTGAACGCACTGACAGGTAGCTGACAGGTAATTTTACAGGGACGGCGCCAGTAAATGGAATTGTGGCAGAGAAGGTTTTGCTATCTGGGGCTGTTCTTTAGGGTCAGTTCCCTTGAAAGTGCCTGTCATCCTAACTAGAGCAGTCCCAATAGTGAGAAAGCCAGGAGAACAAAAGTAATTTTCTTTATGGTTGGGAGGCAACATGGGAAACTACAGCCACATTTTTGAGGCAGGAGGAGCTCTGGGTGCAAGGGAGAGATGGGGCTGTAAGGAGGAGCACTCTGCACAGGACCGGAGAGGCGTATACAGGAAGGCCCATCGATGGCTTCATATGACTCTACGGAGGGTCTTTTTTATTTTTGAGACAGGGTCTTGCTTTGTAGTCCAGGCTGGCTCTGAGCTCACTATGTAGCCCAGGTAAGCTTCGAACTCAGCAATCCTCCTGTCTCTGCCTCCGGAGTGCTGGGATGACAGGCGTGAGCCACCACGCCCAGCACCGTGGTATGCGGTATTGATTGTTGATGGGCGTGAGTCCCCACGTCCAACACTGTATGTGGTTACCGGGGATCGAACTCAGGACCTTGAGCTTGTGAGGCAGGCGCCGGAACCACTGAGCTAACCCTCCGGCCCGGGAGGGTCTTTTTATAATAGGAAGTTAAATGTGACTCTGGTATCCTAAGGATTGCGCAGGAGCTGCAAGAGTGAAGGGGAGAACTGCTGTCCCCGAAGGCCCCGCTACAAGGCTGCCTTACAGACGGAGTCACCTGCTGACGGTGGCCGTATTAGAAGCTCACCGTCGTATGAACAGGGCTCAGAGCCCAGAGCCCAGGAAGGCTGCTACGCTCACAGCAGCGGGTGGGCCAGAAATTCTCTGCCACTGGAGGAAGAGGAGAGACTTCCGGCTCTTTCACCTTAAACAAGTACGAAACGTCAAAGGGAAAGAATCAAATCTCTGGATATATGGTCCTTGGAACGTGCGACACTTCAAACTGTTAGTTGATTGAAAAAAATAATAACTTTTGGAAAAGTGAGCCCTGCGGTGCAAATAGGGCAACAGACACAGACGAGCTGGGATGGGAGTAGAAAGGGAAGGTTGTGTCTGTCCTCCGGGGATGGACAGGAGATTTCCGCCTGGGCAGGTGCCCGCCTGTAAGTCGTCCTACTCCAGGGGATTTGGTGGGGGGTGCGGCATGATTCAGCATGTGGAAGCCTCAGAACAAACATTACCGCGTGCATTGGTGCCTCCCTCTCTCTGCCCGGCACTGTTACCTCTTCTCTCTAACTCTGTAGCAGATAAATGATCAGAGGCTGCGTAGTGAAAGGCAGAGGCAGAATTGAAGGAAATTGTGACGAACAGGTGAGCAAGCCCTAAATGAGCTCTCTTCCACCGCGGTTTTTCTAGTGTGAAAAAGGGTAAGTTTGCTGGCAAAGAAACTTTACATTGCTGGAGAGATTACATCAGTGGAACTACACTGTGGGGGGGGGGGGTACAGAGGGACTGTAGGCAGGACCTTTGCACTGAGCAACATGCTCAGGTCTTCTCAATGTCCTGAGCAGTCTCACTAAGTTACCGTGTTGCCTGGGCTCACGCTTGGAATCCCTCTGCCTCACTCTCTTAAGAGATCTGAGGTGAGTCCACCGTCCTTGACTACAACTGGGCATTTTCATGGGTACAACTGATAAGTACTGGTCCCGAGTTCATCTCAGATTAAACCTCCACACTAAGAAAGCTTTGCAGGGAACCCAGTTCCTATCCCCTTCTCCTCACCTGTACATGGCAACCCTGTGGAGATGTGAGAATTTGTTTGGGGCCAGCTCAGTTCCTGAATCTGAGGTTGGCAATAAACTCTATGAAGCCTCTATTTCCAGCCCGACCAATCACCTCCTGTCCTAATCCTTTCAAAGAAAGGCACATTGTGGCTGCAGATTACTAAGGGAGAGACTAAGAAGAGAACAATTACACGTTGTCCTGTTGTTATATCCAGGACTCCATTTGAAGCCACATAAACATGTGCTAGTGTTCTGTCTAAGCACACATTTGTATGCATTATCTTTCGCTGTTAGTTTTATTTCCCCTATTTTAAAAGTCATTATCCAAACAGGCTGGGCACAAGTTCCATGTACTTGTCCATAAACAAAAACACCTAAACATAATTTGTAAAATGTCATCTCCAAACCACAGCTAGGATGCTGTCTATAAAGGAAATCAAAATTAAATCAAGCTGGGTCCAACGCCAAGACCACAAGCTTCTGGCAAACAGACATGGAGGCTAACAGAAAGATCAAATTGCAAAAGAACTGGTGGAGTAGCAGAGAAACCAAGTAATTAACCCCAGGACCATTTTGTCTGTTCTGGAAAGCACCTCTGTAAATGAATGTTGAACATTTCTCCTTTTGATTTGAAGTGAATGTCTGTTTTTGATGTTGCCTTCATATGAAGCTAGAGAAATTAAACATTTTTGTTCCTCTGCAGATGCTGATGATTTTCTTTACCAACAGTTATGACTTTTGAAAAAGAAAAAGAGCAAGACACACAGCAGCAACAGCATCCCTAAAACACATTTGTACTGTGTCTTCTCCAGTGCTTCTCGCATCCTCTACTCATCAGTAATCTTTGAATATTCTCTGAAATCATCATATATACATATGGAATCATACAGACAAAAATGAGTAAAACAATAATAACCATTGTGCTAATAATATCAGTAATAATAATAACTTCACAGAGACAATAGCAGCAATAAGTTCATTTAGTCTGCTGCCCTTTAATGGCCAACATAGCACTTGCTGTCAGCATCTCACCTTGGTCCCCAGAGAATGACCAACTCTACTCAGACCTCCAGCCTTGAGCAGGCTGACCGCTTCCAATCTCCAACACTGGTAAGAGCTTTCCAAGAAAGCAGGTGCTAAGAAAGAGTTTCAGAACAGATCACTGCCTGGCTGGATGTCAACAGGGTACAGTCTCCTATCTGAGTCCAGACAGTCCCTGAATTATGTTGTAATCCAGTGTTTAAGAATTTTACAGATTAATCAGGATTCTGTATGAAGGAAGGGCATAACTAAGGAGCCTAACATGCTTGGCATTTCAGTCAGATCTATGGAGAAAACAGTATCTATTTTATTTACTTAAAGTCACCTGATAGTTGATGTTAACCCTATCTACAAAATACCTGTGCAGCAATAGGTATGTGGTATGATCAAACTATACATGTTTAAGTTTTTTAAAATGATAGTAAAATACACATTACCATTTATCCTCCTCAAAATATTCTTTTTTTCCTTAGAATGCACTTATCCCTTCATTCTTGACATTTTCAGAAGCAGTTCTGGATATTCTCCTTCATGAGTGTCTTTAGTTGCACTGTTGTGACTGCCCTGATGTTTTGAACTGATAGACTGTGCCTACCTTTCATGTTCATTTTTAGTTTGATGAAGAGCCAGAAGCCACATAGTCTCAAAATAAGATAGAGTAGAACACCCTGTAGTTTTCAACAGAGAGTCCTTTAAACACCTGAATGATTTGTGCTCAGAAACTACAGTGAATGTTTAAAGTTTTAAAATTTCAGTAAAAGATATTTTGTCATCAGTCAGATATGCTCCTCCTATCATTCTTAGCAATGTGTCCTTACAATAATAGTTTTTTTTGGTTGAAACATTCGCAGTGGACAGCCTTATTTTATCACTCCTTCTACATTAGTGTTTGAGTAATATCTGGATCTTATAGTGCAGCTAAACTGGTACCTGAAACTGTGTCAGTGCTTCTGTGTGAAAGTAGTTTCCTAAAGACAGCTAGTGATTGTTCGGAGTCCTGGCCACCATTCGTCACATGGGGAGTTAGATATTTTTTGCATCTGACTCCATTTCCATTTGGGGATATTAATTTGAGGGTTAAAAACTTGCATAGTGTGGATGGAAGACTAAATCCAAAATTTTAAAACTTTCAACACGGTTTTTCCCCATCTAAGATGTTAAATTTAAAACTAAAACTATTGCATAATGGAAAAGCAAGATTAATATCACTCTTGGGCAATAAAAAGATATAGTTTTTAGGGCATGATCAGTATATTACATTTTAATAACCATCCTGGACAATGGAGAAACTGTAAGAATCCTGGAGGGTCAGTGTGGATGACTTTAAGATAACCAAATGGCAACCCAACTGAAGCTACAGTGCCAAACACAAAACCTTCCACTGAGTGTGTCAGTGTGTCTTCTGCTAAGTGGATTTGACATGAAACTCTTTCTTTCCCTTAGCAGAGAAGACCAACAAGGTAGCTTGCTTGCCCGAAATACAATTCACATGTGTGTCCATACACATAAACTCCCATGAGTCTTTCCTTGGGGATGTGTTAACTCTTCCACTCTCTGTCATTAAGTGACTTACACCTTCTGGATATTCTGTCAACCATCACATTAACCAATGACATTGATGAAGCCATATTGATTGAGCTAAATGGACAAAGAGTATCCAACAAGATGGAGGCAGAAAAACATGCTCCAAAGGTAGGGGGAGAGATCTGACAAAGATCTGCAGGCTACTCTCACACAGCTATAGTTTCAGAAGTTGAATAGTCAAGAAGTCATGAGGTCAATCTTTCATCTTCAAACAAAAGATAAATTGCTGTTTCTCATACTTCTTATAATGCAAAATAAATATTTGTGTCTGATGAGCTTCTTTAGGTTTTAGCATAACATGGTCCACGCGCGTGAATGCTGTACTGGCCTATTTTCTGGGTAATGAAGAGGTAGCTAGGGTTTAGTAGGCCGATGGAAAGAAAAGGGCTCTGTACTATGTCCAGGCTGTTACATAAACAGCCCTGTTATACGATCTGGCACACTCTATGTATTGGAGATATCAGTGGTGAAAGGAAAAGCCATGAGGGTTTTTGGCAAAATTCAATGAAAAATAAATACAACACAACCAACTGGAATTAATCCAAGCTGCCTGCAGCAACTAATTATAAGCTTTTGACAATTCCATGAGAAAACAAACTCTGTGACTATAAGGCATTAAATGGCAATATTCCCCCAAACTCCTTCATGCGCTGAATCTTTTCAGACACACAAAGAAATCTGCCAGACAAACCTAACAGTGGCTCATGGGAAAATGAAGGTATTACATCTAGGATTGAGAGCGAATGTGCATAAGACACAACCCAAATTCGAAAAGAGTTAACCCAGACAACTTCCATGATAACCGCCTTTCCTGACAAGAACACCTCCTTAGCAACTCTCACTGTCCTGAGGGGAGCTGTTCAACCACAGGAAAGAGGAAGAAAATGTTCAAGAACAGGTTATGGCTTTGTTACTCCAGACTGGGACCCTGCAAGAAAATAAAGCTTCAGCCTCGTTCTATTGAAAGCTGCCCGTAAAGAATAATTCTTGCAAAAAGCAAAGATGTGAGGTACTTCGTTCTCCATTGTGAGCAAAAGGAAGAGCATATTGAAACTGGATGCATGTATTAAGTCATGAGAGTCATGAATCTGATCAGAAAAAGATGGGACTATAGAAAGAGGGGTCTGTGATAGCAGAGTAAATATTAAGCACAAAGATTTACTTTTGCATACATATTACCATACAAGAAAAATCAAATTGATGCACAAGTACTAGTTCAGCAAGTGTGTAAACCAGGAACACCAGCTGATGTTATCCAGCTTCTGGCATTGGCCTTCCCAGTATGGCACATAGAGTATATAATCTAAACAATGGTGAGTGAAATGATGAAAACCGTGAGCAGGCCCAGCACTGTGGGCTCCTCTTCCTGAAGCTGGTGTGAAGACTGTCACCATTGATTATCTAACATGCCATGAAGATGTCAGACCTAATACAACCTACTTCCTTTACGATACCCAAATACTTGGTGGAAATTTGGCTACACCATCCCTTTACTTTTCTAGAAGGACCACATTTGTTCACATGAAGAAGTAGAAGTGTGTGGGTGCTTTCAGAATGTTCCCTTTTCTTCCTGCAGAACTTCAGTAAGCACAGGCTTTGTGTTGCCTTTGGACTCCCACATAAGTTACTAAGAGATTCACTTATAGCAAAGCACTAATAGAAATGGCATCACAGCGATAGAATTCCTGCTTTGAAGATTCCAGCCTGAATATGTATGCACATGTCCCAACCAAAGGAAAGATAAGATGCCACCTTTGGAGTAATAGTCTGAAACAAAATGGGTCAAGATGCTTTATATATACTCTGAATCAAAGATTGGATATAGCACTGGGTCCCCGAAGAGAATACACAGATCTGGAAATCAAACAGTGGAAGAAGAGGTGACTGACCCAAGTGCCATCACGACAAAGGAAGGGTTTTCACTTTGAATCTCTGTGACCTATCTACATAAGATTAGAACTCTCAGTCTTTGAAATGAATGCACTTTTCCCAGGGGAGATTATAGGTCTATCTAACTGTAACCCACTGCTGCTTCTGAAACATGTGAGTCTCTCTGTCTGTCTGTCTGTCTGTCTGTCTGCCTGCCTGCCTGTCTCTCTCTCTCTCTCTCTCTCTCTCTCTCTCTCTCTCTCTCTCTCTCTCTCTCTTCCTTTCTTTGTTTTTCAAAGACAGGATTACTTTGCAGTTCAGGATGGCCCTGAGGTCATTATGTAGCTCAGGCTAGCCTGGAACTCAAGGCAATCCTCCTGCCTCTGCCTCTTGAGTGCTGGGATTACAAGAGTGAGCCACCATTCCTGGCACTGTGGTATGTAGTACTGATTATTGGTGGGCATGAGTCACCACAGATGGTATTGTGTGTGGTTACCAGGGATTGAGCCAAGGAACTTGTGCTTGCTAGACAGGCACTGGAACCACTGAGCTAAATCTCCAGTCCCATGATTTCTTTTTCTGATTGTCTACTGATACAAGAAACTCATGTGCTGGGCCAGAGGTTTAGTTCAGTGGTTCTGGCACCTGCCTAGCAACTGCAACATCCTGAGTTTGATCCCCGGTAACCACATACAGCAAATGCTGAGTGTGGTGAGTCATACCCACCAGCAATCAGTACCACATACCACAGTGCCAGGCATGGTGGCTCATGCCTGTGATCCTAGCACTTGGGAAGCAGAGGCAGGAGGATTGCTGAGTTTGAGGAGTACCTGGTAATGAACTCAGGACCAGCCTGAACTACAAAGTGAACCCCATCTGAAAGAAAAAGAAAGAAAGAAAGAAAGAAAGAAAGAAAGAAAGAAAGAAAGAAAGAAAGAAAG